>CM076570.1:902103411-902145031 GCA_034641835.2 Pinus albicaulis
GGTATTGTGTACACATTGTATAGGTGTTTGTTTCGGGGAATATCACCCTAGAGGTTCGTTGGGTTACAACCTCCACAGAGCAGGGGCATGCTACTTAAGAATGACTCACACAACCATGCATGTTCAGAAAAACTAAATAAAGTAGATCGAGGAAGTTACCCGTAGGTCCTACGGTTGAAGCAGATCCCGCGGGGTTCAAACCCCCAGCAACCGTCCTTCCTTCTTAACCTGGAAGACAAGAAGAAATAAGCACGAAGAACTGGTTGTACAGCATATATCTACTCTAGATGTTATTGAAATCCATATAAAACATTAAATAGATCATAATGAATGCTTAAATAACAATTTTCTCATATATGTAAGCAGACACTAACACGTATATTTCAGGAACAAGATGGTACTTCTGTATTATAAATAGCATGTACAAAAGTAACGAGTGGAGAGATCACCTGAATCCTTCCACGGCCTTCGAGCAGACCGTCGTCCGAATCCGTCCCGCCTTGCCTCGCTAAGACTCCTTCCAAACTGGTGCATACGAGATGAAATATAGGGAGATGAACATCTGAAGGAAACAAGGGTTTCCTATGATGAACTGGGAAAGTGTAGGAGGCACGGGGAATCAGACTTGGATAGGGAATACCAACAGAGTATAATATCAATAATTCTCTCTCTCCCTTAGGCCATACACATGAGGGGTTTTTATACTCCCTCCAAGTAGTTTCAACAATTGGAAACAGTTGGCCACGTGCTGGGGTGGTTGAACTACCTGAGTAACCATCAACCCAGCCCGAAAATAGGGAATTTTTATATATTTTTTAATCATTTTAATGGCATACGCGGAAAAGTGCAGCTGGACTCTCGTATACACGTGGAAAAGTACGGGCATAGTCGCGTATGGGGATTTTTACACTGTTTTTAAGTGAATTTGTCCAAGTCTGTAGGAATGGGTGCCCAAAGCCATAAAAGTAATCATGAATCATATGAAGGTGAGAAATGATGCTATAACAGTCCTATAATTATCTAATATCATAAGCCCCTTTGAGAGAGCCCTCTCAGACTGAAGAGGCTAAGCTTCAATCAAAAGATGGTTTGAAACAATTACATAGAGTTGTCTGATCAGTAGCTAATCAGGTGCAATTTTGTGATAAAAAATTCCATGCTCCATGAAAAAACATAGGAAGTCATTTGAGATATATTCGCCACCTCTATCAGTCCTCAACACTTTGATGTAGTGTCCACTTTGCTTCTCAACAAGAGCTTTGTAGTGGTGGAAGTAGTAAAACACTTCACTTTTTTGTTTTAGAAAATAGACCCATGTCTTCCTTGTGTAGTCATCTATGAAAGTAAAAATATAATGGCTGCCACCAAATGATGGTGTTTGCATTGGTCCACATAAATCTGAGTGGAAAATATCCAAAGGTGCTTTTTTCCTTATTGAATTTCCAGCTAGAAATGATTCTCTGTGTTGTTTGCCCAAGATGCAACCTTCACATAGGCTGTTTGGTTTTTCTATGAGTGGAAATCCTTTCACCATACCATTCCTATGAAACAAATTCAAACCTATGAAGTTGAGATGACCAAATCTCAAATGCCACAACCAATTATCTGTTGAGATTCAACAAGATGATGAGCTTAGTGAAAAGTAAGCACCTTCACTAAGTGGGGCCTGCAGGCTATTTTTAGTTGTATGTCTATTTCTAGACACGGTGAGCATATTTTATAAGTTGCAGGATGCTATTTGTAGATCGATGGTCAAATGTGGAAAATAGATGAAATTCTATTTTTAGATTATTGGGAAAAGTCTATTTATAGATCGTCAATCTAAAAATAGGTGCATGTCGATTATTATTAACCCTTAATAATAATCCGACAATAAATATCAACTTATTCTCTTGGAGCACTTTATTTCAGTGAATAGATTTGGAAAATCAGTGGGCTGAAGGAATTATGCAATTCCTAGGATTATTGGTGGCTCATGCATGGAGGACTCAGTTAGAACTGAAGTGGAAAAGTTATGACAGAGTTAGAAGAGTAGTTACAGGAATTGTTATTCAGTTTAACTCAATTAAGTGAGTTAAACGTAGTTGAGCTAGTTTTATTTAGTCTAACTGAAAGATACAATAGTGAGAGTTAAGTGAATTAATTAGTTATTTTATTCCCAACTAATAACTTACTAACAACTGAACAAATATAGCAGTTAACTACTTGCATGTCAGTTCTAGTGGAGACCCAGTGGAGAGATAGGTGAAAGGGTGAGATGGACTATCTGTTGTGAATATAGTGATGCATTCAATGCATCTGACACACATTGGAGATTCCAATGAGGATTGCACAGTCAAGGCAAGGCCAATTCAAATTCATTCAGGGGTCTTCTTCAATAGGGATTGTGCAGTGGAGGTAGGCTGTCAGGAGGCAAGAATTTGGTGCATAGATATGCAAATTTCTGCATGACAGTGTGTAATGATTGTTGATTGTACTAAGAGATTGATGTACTAAGATTTGTATGAGATTATTACATGATTCCAATGATATAAATAATATATTATAGTTGGGGTTTTTATCTTTAATATTTCCTGTTAAACAACTGTGTTATGTGCGACTGAATTTATTCACATGTGTTTGCAATTTAGTTTTAAATTTCTGCAAGTTTAACAGTGGAAAGATTCTGTATTTAGAAAGAAGATAAATATTGTTAAATCAAGGGAATCTAGTAATACATCAATATTAATAAATTTGTACATGGTATCAAAGCATTATTGATCATTTGAGATTGCAATTGTGAATAAGGGTTGAGTTTTGTCTGGTGGAGAATTCGAATTTGCTGCAGAAATTTCCTGGTGTGACAATTGAGTATTCATTGAAATGTCTTTCAGTGGGTTGCGATTAGAGTATGCCCTTGAGGGTAGATTGAATTACATAGCCTGGAAGGATAGGATGGAGGCGGTGCTTGAAGATAATGGACTGAAGGAGTTCATCGATAGCGATGTTCCTAAGCCTGCTTCTAGCGACGCTGCAGGACTTGACGCATGGAAAAAGAAGGTAGCAAAGGCAAGAAGAACTATGTTGGAAGGTGTGAAAGACCATATTGTGTCAAGCCTTCATGGGAAAGCCACTCCATTTTCAATGTGGAAGGCTTTGACAGATTTTTTCCAAAGCAGCAGCAACCATAGGAAGTTGGCGCTGAAAGATAAGCTCAGAAAAATAAAAATGGAGAAGGGTGACAGTATTCCAAAGTATCTCACGAAGGTTGTCCAATGTAGGGATGAACTGGGAAGTGTGGGGATCATAGTTGTGGATGATGACTTGGTGAGCTTGGCTCTCCTTGGGCTTCCAAAGAGTTGGCACAGCTATGAAGACTCTGTCAATGGACGGGAGAAACTGCCGGATTGGGAGTGACTTTGGTCAGATCTTGTGCAGGAGGAGATAAGGCGGAATACCAAGGATGGCTCTTCATCAAATAATGATGATGAAGAGAATTATGCTTTGGCTGCCATAGAAAGGAAAGGGAAGGGGAATAAATCCCATCCAAAATCCGAGGCTAAAGGCAAGAAGTTGTATTTGTCCAAACTGAAGTGTTTTCACTGTCACGAACATGGGAATCTCGCCACTAACTGCCCACAGAAAAAGAAGAACAAGAAGGTTGTTGGAGCTGCAGCTGGAGAGGCCTTAGCCTTGCAATTTGAACTTGATTTCTCCTTGATATCATGCTTGGTTTCATCGCAATGGGATCAATGTTGTATCTTGATAGTGGTGCACCTTTCCATATGACGGGAGACAAGTAGTTGTTTAGTGACTTGGAGGAGAAGGATCTCCAAATGCATATAGAGATGGGCGATGATGGTAGATACAGTGCGACTGGCATTAGAACCATTACCTTTGAGAGGGAGTCAGGTAAACCATTTTTTTTGAAATATGTCATGCATGTTCCAGGTCTGAAGAAGAACTTAGTCTCAGTCACAATGTTGGAAGACAGAGGTTATGACGTTGTTTTCAGCGAGGGAAAAGCTTTCCTTCAACATAAAACAATGGGTCATACCAAGAGGATAGGGATTCTAGTTAAGAATCTCTATAAGCTAGAGGTATATGGATGCTCTGTAATGATGGGCAAAGCAGAAGAAGTGGTGAGTCGGGATGAGGGCAAATTATGGCACAAGAGATTGGGCCATCTTCACCATGGAATCTTGAAGATTTTGCAGCATATTTCTACTACAATTCCAAGGGTACTCTTGCACATTCAGATCAGTGTAAGGGATTTACTATGGCTAAGTTTGTGAAGACCACCTTTCATGAGAAGGAGAACTATGCTTTGGTGATCCTAGAGATAATTCACACAGACATGTGTGGACCTTTCTCAGTTGCTTCAACAACAAAACACAGGTATTATGTTATATTTTTTGATGACTATTCTCCTAGATGTTGTATCTTCATCATGTAAAAGTAGAGTGAAACATTCTCAAAGTTTTGTCAGTTTAAAGCATTGGTGGAGAAGGAGTTGGGGAAGCAAGTGAAGGCTCTGCAGAGTGATAATGGTGGTGAATATATCTCGAACAAATTCAAAGACTTCTGTAGTAAAGAAGGAATTCGAAGAGAACTCATAGCACCTCATAATCCACAACATAATGGGGTCACGGAGAGGAAGAATAGAATGATCGTGGGTGCTGCATGAGCTATGCTGCTATGATCGTGGGTGGGCAGAAGCATGCAACATTGTGGTTTATGCGCAAAACTGTTGTCCTCATAAAGTGCTTGGCATGAGTACACCTGAAGAAGCTTTTACTAGTAAGAAGCCTGATATTTCTCATTTGAATATTTCTGGCTTATCTGTTTACATTCATGTGAAAAAGGATGCCAGGAAGAAGTTGGAGCTGACTGCAGAAGTTGGGATATTTGTGGGGTACACAGAAAAACCTCATAATTATCGTGTGTATTTTCCAAATAGTCGAATGACTGGTGCGATGGGATATAAATTTCAATGAGGTGAAAGCCATGAATTTCTCGCTTGAGAGGGAGCTACACTTGCATGTGGAGGAGGAACTTATTGTTCCCAAATATGAGCCTCTAGATGTGGATCAACCATAGAAGGAAGTTCATGGAGTGGAGGAGTCCACTCATGCAGAGCCAAACATCAGATCTAGCAGAAAGCGTACCACAGAAGCTGAGAGACTGAAGCTTGATGCGGTAGAGAATGTAGGAGTCCCTACATCAAAGCACAAACAAAGATAGTCACCTGACCTATTTACTGGATACATGGCTCTTATGAGAAAGTGTGTCATGACAGAGCCATCTTCTTTTGAAGAAGCAACGTAGGAGCCCACATGGGTAGATGTCATGTTGGAGGAGTATGACTCCATTCTTAGAAACAATGCTTGGGAGATTGTTCCAAGGCCGGTTGGTAAATTAGTGGTAGGTTCAAGATGGATCTACAAGGTAAAGAAAGCTGATGATGGGAGCGTCGAGAAGTATAAGGAAATATTTTTTGCCCGAGGCTTCTCACATATCGAGGGGATTGATTATGAAGAAACCTTTTCACCTGCCACACGGTATTCTTCCATAAGGACCATCCTTGCTCTCTCAGCACAGATGGGTTGGCACATTCATCAAATGGATGTGAAGACTACATTCCTTAATGGGCTCATTGAGGAAGAGGTGTACATTGAGCAACCTGAAGGATTTTAGTACTTCAACAGCAAGTTGTATGTGTGCAGACTCAAAAGAGCGATGTATGGGCTGAAGCAAGCACCACGTGCTTAGTACACACGAATCGACAACTATTTCACTGGACTTGGCTACAGCAAGAGTGAGGTAGATGCAAAAAGGAATGATAGGTTCTGCTAGGGCTCGCTCTTCCTCTGCTCCACTGAAACCCTAGCAGTCCTACAGAACTACTCAGATCTGACAGCGCCCTCACTATTCACGCAAAGAAGAAGCTCCATTCTTACGCATGGCAACATCATAGGGGGGGGCGGCCAGCCTCCCCCTGCAGACAAGGAAGGAATCAAAGCAAAACCTGACCAAGATCACAACGCTAAAGACAAAGAACAGGGAAATGTCGGATGGATTCACCAAAATGCCTCCACGGAGAAAGCATAACAAGAAACCCTCCACCGCTGGGAAAAAACCAAGCCCTTCTGCTAATATCCCGTCTACCAGCAATAGCTTTTCCGTTCTCTCCAACTCCAACCCATCATCTGAAGCCCATCTCGTTACCCCTAATCCCTCTCTCAAACCCCATGTTCCTTCAAATATTCCTGAGCCCTCTAACCCTATGTCGACTCAAGATGAGCTGCAGAAACTCGAGCCATCTGATGCCATCTCCACCAAAGCTACAAAACTCTTAACCTAGAATCCCATCATTATGGAAATCGATGATCCCAAATCTAGCCCTAACCCAGCCCACAAAGAAAATCCAGAAGGCAGCCAGACAAGTCATATGGAAGAGGACTCTGAAGGTCTTGACCTAGGGGAGCTCTATCTTCTAGGAATTGAGGATGCTTGCAGAAGGAAGGAATTTGATAAAATCAATCCTCAGAAAATCGACACTCTCGAGGTGGTCCTATCCAATGTACAACAGCAAAAGAAGCTAGGAATTCAGCCAGGCAGTCGTTAGGACAACCTAAAAGTCATAAAAGAGTACAAGAAAAGAGGCCGAAAGCCAAATTGGCAGTGAACCATCACATTAGGGGAAACACTAGTGGAGTCGGGACGTTACCCCAAGTTAACTTGGTTCTATAAACCACTTGCAGATGGTACACCATGAAGCTCATCTCATGGAATGTTAGAGGGCTCAACAGCCCCGAAAAACACAGGATGATCAAAAACATGATTCAGAAAGAAAGACCTCAAATCCTCTTTCTTCAAGAAACCAAATGTAATAGTGAAGCACTAGGAGCAATCTTATCCAAAGTATGGCCTAGCTGTCATTCAGTAGCATTTGATGCCTCAGGCTTCTCCGGAGGACTCACGATAGCTTGCGACACACAAGCTATAATGCTAGCAAATTTTCATGCGGGGCACAATCTCATCCAAGCCACTTTCCATACAATTGGAACTAATACATATGGGCACTTATCAAATGTATATTTCCCCCAGGATCCGACTAGCAAGATAGCGCTTCTAAACACCATGGAAGTTCTAAAATCCAATAGAACCCATCCCCTTTGGATTCTGGGAGGGGACTTCAACATGATTACCAAGCTGGAAGAAAAAACAGGAGGAAGACCAAGATTGGAGCCAGAATGTTCTCATTTCAAGGATTTTATCAACAATAGCGGGCTCATTGACATTCCTTTCTCAAATGGCATATACACATTGAATAACAAGCAGATGGGAGGACGGCAGATCGCATCAAATCTGGATCGATTTATCCTCTCGAACAACTCAATTCATTTAGGAGGGGACCTCTCAGCTTCAATACTTCCTTTAGCAGGCTCAGATCATTGGCCTATCTCACTTCAGTGGCAGAGCATCGGCACCCACCTAAAAAGACCGTTCAAATTTGAGGCCTTTTGGCTAACCCACCCATCCTTCAAAGCAATGGTCCACTCCACTTGGAAGAATTTTGTTCCGCCAAAAGGATCGAAAATGTATTAGTTCCAGCAGAAGCTCAAATTCCTCAAGCACCACATTAAAAATTGGAATCACTCTATTTTTGGAAATATCTTTCAGGAGGAAAAGGTTCTTGAGCAAAAAATGGTAGAGGCACAGCAAAAAATCATCACAGAAGGCCGAACAAAACTCTTAGCCACCAAAGAACAGGAACTACAGAAGCAGTTGGACGAAAGAAATAAACAAGAGGAAATTATATGGAGACAGAAATCAAGAATACGCTGGCTAAAAGAAGGCGAAATAAACACAAAGTTATTCCACAGATCCACGGTCCAAAGAAGAATGTAGAATCGCATCAATCGCATCACCAATCAGCAGGGAGAGAAATTCGAGCAACCGGAAGATATTGAGATGGTGCTTTTGGAACACTTCAAAGGTATACAACAGGAACTTCCTATAGATAGACAACCAACCATCGACAAAATCACCCAGCTGATCTCCAAGCTGGTAACGGCTGAGCACAATCAAATGCTTCTGTGCCCGGTCTCCCTTCAGGAGGTGGAACTAGCAGTGGCTCAATCCAAGGATGACAAAGCACCAGGCCCAGATGGCTTCACCTCTAATTTCTTCCATCACTTCTAGGATATTATCAAAACAGAAGTCTGGAAGCTGGTGGAGGAATCAAGAGTATCTCATTGGCTTCTCCCCTCTCTCAATGCTACTTTAATAGCGCTGGTCCCAAAAGAAGAGCAACCTAGCACTCTAGATAAATACCGACCCATTTCCCTTTGCAATGTCATCTACAAAATCATCTCTAAAGTCATAGCCAATCGTCTTAAACCTCTTCTACCGCTTCTAATCTCGCCTGAGCAGACTGGCTACATGGAAGGGCGCCAAATCTTGGATGGCATTATTCTGACTCACGAGGTCATCCATTCCTTAAAAGCTGGCAAGAAGGCAGGTATGCTCCTAAAGATTGACCTCTCCAAAGCCTTTGATAAACAATGTTGGTGTTACATCTAACAGATCCTGAGTGCTTTTGGCTTTGATTAGTTATGGATTAGATGGATTTTGAGTCTCATTACCTCCTCCTTTTTCTCTATCCTCATCAATGGGGTTCCCTCTCAGCCTTTTTCCCCTTCCAGGGGTATTAGGCAAGGAGATCCCCTTTCTCCCTTCATCTTTGTTCTTATGGCTGAAGGACTTGGTCAGTTGATTCACCATGTTTTCCTTACCCATAATCTGCGTGGCATCTCTCTTCATGGTTCCCCTGCTATTACGCACCAACAATTTGTGGACGATAATATGCTCTTTGGGCACCCTTCTATCCAAGAAGCTCAATCCTTTAAATCTATCCTAAAACTTTTTTCTAAATCCTCTGGTATGTCCATAAATGAGTCCAAATCCCAAGTTTTCTTTTTCAATACTCCTCCCCAAACCCAAGCTAGCATTTCCCGCATCCTGGGGTTCTCTATTGCATCCCTCCCTGCCAAATAACTTGGTGCGCCTCTCATCAACTCTGCTACCAAACACTCCTCTTGGAACATACTCTTAGAAAAACTGGAAGCTCGACTCTCTTCCTGGACCTTTCCAGCTCTCAATATGGCAAGCAGGCTCACTCTCATCAAAGCAGTGCTGCAATCGATGCCCCTTTATCCCTTCTCTATTTTAGCTGCTCCGAAATGGGTTCTCAAACAGATCAAAACTTTGCAAATTAAATTCCTCTGGGGATCCTCTGGCCAAAATAAAAAATGGGCTCTAGTCAACTGGAATACAGTATTCTCTCCGAAAGAGGCTGGAGGACTTGGGCTCAGGAATCCTACACACAGCAATGAGGCCATGGGAGCCCGTATATGGTGGAAATGGCTCTCGAATCCACATACACCATGGGCCAAATTATGGACCGCCAAATACGCCAATAACAGACCACCTGAGGATCTAATAAGGCTCTCCCCAGGAAAGACAGGATCACTCATATGGAATGCTGCCAAACTTCATCGTGAACTCATTCAGCAACACAGCTTCTGGGAAATCCGCAATGGCAACATAGCGATATTTTGGGTAGACTCCTGGCAGCAAAACCCAAAGCTAATCGATACTTTCACTCAAATCAGCAATGGCAACAGCACGGGCCTGGAAGAAGACAAAGTCAGCCAGCACTGGCTAAACACTAGACGCGATGAGTACAGACAATGGAAACACCCTTCTCACATAGTACCTCATGCTCAGGAAACCACTTGGAATGCCCTCAGCGAAGAGCTCCAACAAAGGAAAATCAGATGCTCCGAGGATCCCAATACACTCAGATGGGGTTACACGACAAGGGGTATGTTCTCTACAAAGGAGGCCTATTCCCTAATGCATCCCATTCCTCTTCCCCGTGATTCGCTTTGGCAACTAGTTTGGGTTCCTGGTACATTGCCAAAAGTTTCCACTTTTCTATGGCTGCTCAGCCACAAAAGAATTGTTACTTGGGACAAACTGATCAAAAAATGCTTCATTAGTCCTTCTCACTGTCCCAATTGTAATCAAAGCAGCGAAACAATTCAACACCTCATGATTTCATGTTCTCTGGACAACACTCTATGGGAGAAAATCTGTTTCAGGTGTCAAAAAAGAAAACCCGTTGGGGACATAACAGACATTATTCGTAACTGGCCCAGGCATTATTATAACAGTAACCTTCTCAACACGCTTTGGCAACTCATCCCTGGATTACTCTTATGGTCTCTCTGGAAGGAAAGAAACATGAGAATCTTCAAGAACCAATCCACTTCTTTGGATATCATCTGGAGCAACCTCAGCATTAATCTCCAGGAATCTCTTGCTCTTCAATCATGGTAGGAAGAGGACTCTCCCAAGCAACCAAAGGAAATAGATATTTGGCGGAACTGGCAATTCAAAATTATGCCTATTCCCAACTCCAACAGCCGAACCACCCCTGATACTCCTATGCGTTGGTCCCCTCCACCATCTGGAATAGTCAAACTAAATTTCGATGGAGCCTCAAGAGGCAATCCAGGCCAAGCAGGCTTCAGAGGTATTTTCAAGGATTCCAAGGGGAACGTCCTTGATGTTTATTACGGATCCATAGGTTGGGACACTAACATCTCGGCTGAGTTGGAAGGGCTTCTGCAAGGATTTCATTTAACTTAGCTTTACAACTACATTCCCACCATCATCGAAGGAGACTCTCAGATCCTCATCAACATAGTCAATCAGATCCTCCAAGACACCAACATGGCTAAGGTGGCCTCTAGCTGGCGTTTGGTGGCCAGAACCGATCAAATTGGCAATTGGCTGAAAAACAGCCAAGCAGTCACTTTCTCCCATGTCAAAATAGAAGGAAACAAAGTTGCCGATCTCTTAGCAAATCTAGGAGCAGACAATGTCAACACTCTTGTTCATGGCCCCCTCAACATTATCCATGAAAGAGATTCCTTGCAGAAATGCACTATGCTGGTGCATAATGATCACTCAACTCCAGATGTGGATGTTGGTTTGGCGTGATGGGACATTAGTCCCGTGGCAAGTCCCGAGGGAGTTCGCACGTTATGGCCATATGGCCCCCTGCGGCGTCATAACTCATGAAATTAATATGCCTGACTGCACAGCATTCATTCCACTCCCCTCACCATTTTACCACCTCGCCTCATCGGTTCAGTTTGTTATGGAATTTGCTCTGGAGAATTCGTCTGGTTCTTGTGTTTTATGTGGCCCTCCGTCTCCTGTCTGTGGAGCATGCCCAACTGCTTGTGCTGAGATGAGTGCTCGCACTCAGACTAGGTGATTTTGCACCATCCTTGGCTGTTTGGAAACTCTTCTAGGTTATCATTTCACTCAGAGTAACTTTTGTCATTTAAATTCTTGTTTGCATTCTCAAATTGTCGATTTTCAGTGGTCTCCCTTGAACATCGCTTGCTCCTTCTGCCCCAAGCATCCCTAGAAAAGCTCTGTGGCGATGCCTCGGCTTCAGCATTGAATGAGATGTAGGCGAGGGACAAGCAAAGGTCGCTCTTCCCACCCACGCTCTTCCACTAGCTCGACCTCTGACTCTTCTGCGGAGGATGTTGACTGGGGCCTTTATTCGGACTGTCGGCGTCAGAGGGGCCGCACCTACCATCCTGGGGAAACCCACTCTGCTCTTCCTGTGTGGCATCCTCCTCCCGTCTCTCAGCCTGCCTCCCCTGCTTTTCATGCGCCTACTAGTCCAACCCTCCGCCAGACCTCTCAGAGACCGGAATTCCGCTTCAACTGCTCCCTGCATAAGCCCGTCCTCACTACTTTTGTTACTGTCACTGTTAGTCAAGATTCTGCTAGCTCTGCTCCTGTTACTGTCCCCCGCTCCACCCCTACTCTGCCTGGCCCTAAACCCTCTCTGGAAAAAAATGATGTTCCGGCTCCTGTAGCACCCATTGGCATTGGGCAATCCATCCTTGGAAAAGAAAACATGCAACTGGACTTCTTTAGTAAGGATAGCACACCAGAGAAGGACAATGAAGATGGAGAAGATGAGTATGGGTGCAGAATCGTGTAAGAACTGGACTCCCTAGCTCCTGACCAGTGAATTCGACCTCCCTCGGCCTTCTATGGTACATATATTCGACTTCATTGGAAGAATTTTTGGTTTTTTGAATCTCTCATCAACTGTAAAAGCTGTAGGCTATATCAGTTTACTGTCTCTTGTTAAATTATAATGCATGCACTATATATCGGTTTCCCTTCTAAGGGCGGTGAACTTTCTTTCAAAATAACTGGTTTCCCACTCAGGGCAGTTCAGTTGTTTATGTTAAGCTTGGACATCAAGCCCAGTTCTTAGGCTCACACAGCTAAAACTGGTGCAGTTTTGTACTATTATGTTTTATAAATAGAATTAGTTTTACTAAGAAAAAAAAAAAGAGTGAGGCAGATGCAAACCTATACCAAATTGTGGTGGAGGGTAAGCTTTTAATCATTGTTTTTTATGTTGATGATTTAATACTAATGGGTGATGAGAAGTTTATACACTCATGCAAGGCAGATCTTGCAAAGGAGTTTGAGATGAAGGATTTGGGCCTCCTTCATTATTTCCTTGGATTGGAAATATGGTAGCGAGAAGGTGAATTGTTTGTGTCTCAAGGAAAGTATGCTCGGGAGATACTTGGTAAGTTTCACATGGAGGACTGCAAGCCCATGGATACTCCTCTTCCAGGAAATTGGAGGAAAGAGGATGCTACATCATCAGAGGTAGTGGATACCACTGTTTATCACAATTGGTGGGTTTGCTCATGTATTTAGTTAATACAAGACTGGACATATGCTATGTGGTGAACCAACTTTCACAAGAGATGGTTAAGCCTACAAAGCTCTTTTGGAAGGCATACAAGCATGTCCTGAGGTATCTCAGGGGCACATCTGAGTATGGCTTATGGTACAGACAGACGGATGAGGTGAATTTGCATGGCTTCACGGATGCAGATTGAGTAGGTAGCCCAATGGAAAGAAAGAGCACATCAAGAGGGGTTTTCAGTATCGGATCTACAACAGTTTCTTGGTACAACAGGAAACAAAGATCCGTGGCACTTAGTTTAGTGGAAGCAGAATACATGGAAGCAATTCAAGCTATATGTGAGGTTATCTAGACAAGGAAGATCTTAGTTGGTTTGTTCGGTTCAGATTTAGATCCTACAGTGATACATTGTGATAATTAGAGTAGCATTAAACTCTCGATTAATCCTGTGTTTCATGATATATATAAACATATTGATATCCGGTATCATCATATCAGAGATTGTGTGCAGCGGAAGATCATGTTGCTTTAGTACATTCCTACGGAAGATCAGGATGCAGATATTCTTATGAAGGCGCTCGGCAGGAGAAAATTCGAATACCATAGAGGTAGTATCACGGTGAAGGATAATCCCTAAATTGTTGAGAGGGAGTGTTGAGATTCAATAAGATGATGAGCTTAGTGAAAAGTAAGCACCTTCACTAAGTGGGGCCGGTAGGCTATTTTTAGGTGTATGTCTATTTTTAGACATGGTGAGCATATTCTATAAGTTGCAGGATGCTATTTGTAGATGGTTGGTCAAATGTGGAAAATAGATGAAATTCTATTTTTTATAATATTGGGCGAAGTCTATTTATAGATCGTTAATATAAAAATAGGTGCATGTCGATTATTATTAACCCTTAATAATAATCCGACAATAAATATCAACTTATTCTCTTGGAGCACATTATTTCAGTGAAAAGATTTGGAAAATAAGTGGATTGAAGGAATTATGAAATTCCTAGGGTTATTGGTGGCTCATGCATGGAGGACTCTATTAGAACTGAAATGGAAAATTTATGATAGAGTTGGAAGAGTAGTTAGTTGTTATTCAGTTTAACTCAGTTAAGTGAGTTAAACTCAGTTGAGCTAGTTGTATCTAGTCTAACTGAAAGATACACCAGTGAGAGTTAAGTGAATTAATTATTTAATTAATTCACAACTAATAACTCACTAAAAAATGAACAAATGCAACAGTTAACTACTTGCATGTCAGTTCCAGTGGAGACCCAGTGGAGAGATAGGTGAAAGGGTGAGATGGAATATATGTTGTGACTATAGTGATGCATTCAATGCTTCTGACACACATTGGAGATGCCAATGAGGATTGCGTAGTCAAGGCAAGGCCAATTTGAATTCATTCGAGGGTCTTCTTGAGCAGGGATTGTGTAGTGGAGGCAGGCTGTCAAGAGGCAAGAAATTGGTGCATAGATATGCAAATTTCTGCATGACAATGTGTAATGATTGTTGATTGTACAGAGAGCTTGATGTAATAACATTTTTATGAGATTATTACATGATTCCATTGATATACATAGTATATTATAGTTGGGGTTTTTAGCTTTAAGCTTTCACATTAAACAATTGTGCTCTGTGCGATTGAATTTATTTACTTGTGTTTGCAATTGAGTTTTAAATTTCTGTAAGTTTAACAGTAGAAGCATTTTGTATTTAGCAAGAAGATAAATATTGTTAGATCAGGAGAATCTGGTAATACATCAATATTAATAAATTTCTACATTATCATCTTTTACTTCTTCTTGAAAGTTTTCTTGTGTGATAGTTGTTATAACACGTTCTTCCTTCAAGTCCGATCTCATCTTGAGAGGAAACATTATGATGTTTGTCATATGAACTTTTTCAATGAGTTGTCTACTTGGATGATTATCCAAGATTGTGCACACATTATCTTTAAAAAATACATTGTAGCCCTTTTGCATGAGTTGTCTAATGCTTAGGAGGTTATGTTTCAAACCAAGGACATAATAAGAAACTGGCATGAACTTCTTCTCTCCCTTATTTTTCAGTATGTCTACTCTTCCTTTTCCCATGACAGAGACCTTTCTATCAGTCCCCAATGTCACTTTATATTTTACACTTTCATCTAGATTGGAAAACATTGCTATGTTTCCAGTCATGTCGTTTCTACACCCTGAATCTAAGAACCATACATCTCCTTGTTTTTCTTGTGCTACATTACAAGATAAAAAAACCATCATGGTTCTAATTTTCCTTTGTGAAATTTATAGTTAGTTTGATACTTGTGTCATATTGCTTCTTTATACATTCATTGTCATAATGACCATGCTTCTTACAATAATGACATTGAACTTGAGATTTATCATACCTTTGACCTTGTGCTTGATTCTGGCTTAAGCCTTGAATTGGGTTTTGATTACTGCCCCTTCAACTTGAGCTTGAAGGGCTACTTTTTCCACCTATGTGTGGGCCTCCTCCTCTTCCTCTGTAGTTTGATCTTCCTCGACCTCTACCTTAACCAAAAGACACTATTGGGCGTGGAGCCTGATTTTCTTGTTTATTTTGTATCACAGCGCTGGACCCCTATACCTTAATGGGGAAGCAACGCCACCCGTAATTAAACACTACCAGGGGGGTCCACAAGGCCGCAACTTACCGACTACCCCTCCCTCGAAGGGATTTCTGGGGCAGCACCCCCGAAGCTAAAAATAGATGTAAATTTTCCTTGTAGAAGTATAGTAATTTCTAGTCAATATGGGCCATTCATTAGGCGGATGATCTGATGGTAGAATTTATGTTTACTTTAGGGTTTTTTTCCCTAGAAGGAAACCCCTCACTTGTATGAGGGTATTGTATTGCGGCTGTGTATTGTATGTGTATTCTCAGAGAGAGAAACAGATAGGGAGACTGTGAGAGAGAAAAGAGAATATTACAGCAGATTTGCAGTAGGTTGTGTCTCTTCGTTTTGTTGGATAATGGAAAGGAAGGACTGGCTGTTTGGGGTGGACATAGCCCAAACTGGGTGAACCACGTATATATGTGTCTCTCTGGTTTTATTTGTTTTTTGTGCTTGTGTTTTCTACATATTTTATGTGTTGCATTGCTCTGTAATATATATATAATTTTCTAACAACTGGTATTAGAGCCGAAGGTCTATTTGGCTGAAAAACTCGCAGGAAAGAAGGGTTCCTGGTTCGAGTGGGAGCAATGGTGGAAGATGGTAAGTTTAGGGTTGAGAAATTTAACAGTCAAAACTTTTCGCTATGGAAGATGCAGATGGAAGATTATTTGTATCAAAAAGATATGTACCTACCATTGAGCGGAAAAACAAAGAAGTCGACGACTGTGATAGACGCTGAATTGGAGATTGTCTATAAAAGGCACTCGGAACAGTACGGTTGTGCCTCGCAGCGTAAGTAACCTTCAATAATTTGAAGTAAACAACAACAGAGGGTTTGATTAAGGCGTTGGAAAAACTATATGAAAAACCCTCAGCCTCAAACAAGGTATTTCCTATGAAATGATTATTTAATATGAAGATGTCGAAAGGTGGATCTGTTGCAGACCATTTAAATGATTTTAATACAGTTACCAGTCAGTTAATTTCTATAGGGGTAAAATTTGATGATGAGGTTAGAGCTCTGTTATTTTTGTGCTCATTGCCAGAAAGTTGGAATGGTTTAGTTATGGCCATAAGTAACTCTGTCTCTGGATCTAGTACGTTAAAGTTTGATGATGTTGTCGATGCTATCCTTAGCGAGGAAATGCAATGGAAAAGCTCCGGTGAAACATCAGGTAATGTTATGAGTGCAAAGTCTAGGGGAATAAAAATGGAAAGAGGAAAGAGCTCAGCATATCGCAGTAAATCAAGGAAAGGCAGATGCAAGTCCAGATCGGGGATAGTGTGTTGGAAATGTGGAAAGAAAGGACGCCTAAAGAAAGACTGCAGATCTCATAAGGGAAAAGAAGGAGATGAGCAATAAGAAAATAATCATGAAGCAAGTGTGACAGGTAATGTGTTACAAGATGCTTTGATTCCTTCTTTCGAAAATTTTACTGATTCCTAGGTGGTAGATTCAAGGGCCTCATTCCATGCCACACCTAATAAGAAATATTTTCATGACTATGTTCAAGGAGATTTTGGACAAGTCTGTTTGGGTAATGATAAACCCTGTAAAATTGTTGGAATGGGTAAACTTCTTGTGAAACAACAAAAAGGAAACCAATGGCTACTAAAGGAGGTAAGGCATGTTCCATATCTGAAGAAAAATAGGATTTCAATAGGGCAATTAGGCGGTCAAGGTTGTGTGACAACTTTCACAGATAAAACTTGGAAGGTCACCAAAGGAGCCCTAGTAATAGCAAAAGGTGAAAAGGTTGGTACATTTTATTTATGCAATGATATTTCTAACTCTGTTAATACTTTAACTTCCAAAGGAGTAGATACAGCATTATGGCATTAGAGGCTCAGACACATGAGTGAGAAGGGGGTGAATATTCTTCACTTAAGAAATTTGTTGCCATGTTTGAAGAATGTTGATTTGGATTTCTGTGAGAATTGTGTTTATGGAAAATAGAAGAGAGTCAAATTTCTCAGAGTTGGGAAAGAAAATAAGAGAGAAAAATTAGAGCTTGTGCATACAGATGTATGGGGAACTGCTCAGGTATCATCTCTTTGTGGCTCTCGTTATTATGTTACTTTTATTGATGATGCAACTAGAAAAAATTGGATTTATTGTATTCACAATAAATCTTATGTATTTGATACTTTCAAGAACAGAAATTTTTGGTTGAGATTGGGACAAGAAAGAAGTTGAAGTGTCTCAGATCAGACAATGGAGGTGAATATTGTAGCAAATATTTTGATAGGTACTGTTCAGAGCATGGAATTTGCAAATAAAAGATAGTTCCAAGAACACTACAAGAAAATGGTGTGTCAGAAAGGATGAACAGAACAATCAGGGAGCATGCAAGGTGCATGAGATTGCAAGCAGGATTGCCTTTAAAATTTTGGGCAGATGTTGTAGATACTGTTGTTTATCTAATATAAAGAGGGCCTTCAAGTTCCTTGGATGGTGGTATTCCATAGGAAGCATGGACAAGTAAAAATGTAAACAACTCTTTCTTAAAGCCTTTTGGCTATGAGGCCTTTGTCCATATTAATAAAGAAAACATAACAAAGCTTGAGGCAAAATCAAAGAAATGTACCTTTATTCGATATGGTGTTAATCATTTTGGTTATCGCTTATATGATTATGAAAATCACAAAATCATTAGGCCCAACAGAGATGTAATATTCAATGAAAAGGTCTTGTATAAGAATCAGTTGCTGGAAAACAAACATGAAAAAGAAAACAAAGAATACACAGTTCTTGATGAGATCATAGAAAAAGTAAAGGTTCCTGAAAATAATAATAATCAACAGCCACAAAAAAAACAACCACCACAACAACAACAGGCACCTCAAACACCTGAAAGTGGTGTCAGAAGATCTACCAAGATAAGTAGACCCCATGAACGATACTCTCCCTCATTATATTATTTATTGTTGGTTGATTCTGGTGAAGCCAAATGTTATGAAGAAGCAATGCAGGTTGAAACCAGGAAGAAGTGGGAGCTAGCCATGGAAGAAGAGATGGACTCCTTAATACATAACCAGAATTGGGACTTAGTCAGGTTGCCTATAGGTAAAACAACATTGCAGAATAAATGGGTTTATAGGATGAAGGAAGAAGATGGAGGAAAATAGAGGTACAAATCTAGACTTGTGGTGAAGGGGTTTTCACAGAAGAAAGATATTGATTTTGATGAAATATTTTCTCCTGTTGTTAAGATGATTTCAATTAGAACTATTTTAAATCTTGTAGCAGAAGAATATTTGCATCTTGAAAAGTTAGATATAAAGACAACATTTCTCCATGGAGATTTGGAGGAAGAGACCTATCTTCAACAACCAGAAGGATATGAGGTCAAAGGGAAAGAAAAATTAGTGTGCAGGTTAGAAAAGAGCTTGTATAGCTTAAAACAGGGTCCAAGGCAGTGGTAGCTAAAATTTGACAAATTTACGTCTGAACAAGGTTATATTAGATGTCACTCTGATCATTGTGTTTATCTGAAAAAGCAAAATGATGGCAGCTATATTATATTATTATTGTATGTAGATGACATGCTTGTTTCAGGGTCTAACATGCAAGAAATAAATGTGCTCAAAAGAAAATTGGCAAATTCCTTTTCAATGAAGGATTTGGGAGCTGCAAAACAAATCCTTGGGATGAAAATAACTAGAGACAGGAAAAATCGCAAATTAACACTGTCTTAAAATGAGTACATACAAAAGGTGTTGAAAAGATTTAATATGCAGAATGAAAAACCAGTTAATACACCTTTTGCTAGCCATTTCAAACTTAGTAAGGAGATGTGCCCCAAGACCCAAGAAGAAATGGACTATATGTCTAAAGTTCCATATGCATCAACAGTTGGAAGTTTAATGTATGCAATGGTCTGCATAAGGCCTGCTATTGCACATGCAGTGGGAGTTGTAAGTAGGTACATGAAAAATCCAAGAAAAGAATATTGGATGGCAGTGAAATGGATTCTCAGATATTTGAGAGGTACCACAAATCAAGAATTATGCTTTGGTGGTTCAAACATTGCTCTACAAGGATATGTTGATGCAGATATGGCTAGTGACAGAGATAACAGGAGGAGCACTACAGGATATGTATTTACTGTAGGTGGAACAACCATCAGTTGCATTTCAAAAATTCAAAGTGTTGTTGCACTTTCAACAACAGAAGAAGAGTATGTTGCTGCTAGAGAAGCTAGTAAAGAAATGATTTGGTTACAAAGGTTTATGGATGAATTGGGTAAGAAGCGTGATATGGGCATGTTATATAGTGATATTCAAAGTGTCATTCATCTTGCAAATAACTCAACATTTCATTCCAGTACTAAACACATACAACTCAAGTACCATTTCATATGGTCAGTATTGGAAGATGGACAGTTGAAGCTGGAAAAGATACACACTAGCCAGAATCTTGCAGATATGCTAAAAAAAGTTGTAAATAGGGAGAAACTGAGAATATAATCAATTTCAATTGGTCTTCAAGTATGATGATGAAGATGAGAAAAAAATAGGTCCAAAGTGGAGTCATTGTCCAACAAATGAAGTAGCAGTGGAGTTGCTACAATCAGTCTCTAAGTGGGAGATTGTTGGGTGTGGAGCCTAATTATCTTGTTTATTTTGTATGATAGAGTTGGAACACTGTAACTTAATGGGGTGAAAATGCCGCCCGTAATTAAACACTGCCTAGGGCGTCCAGGGGGGACGGCTGCGACTTTATGGAGCCGCCCCCCCATCTGGTGGGGGGTTTTGGGGACAGCGCCCTTGGAGCTAAAAACAGATGTAAAATTTCCTTGTAAAAGTATAGTAATTTCTAGTCAACATGGGCCATTCATTAGGTGGATGATCTGACGGTAGAAGTTATGTTTATTTTAGGGATTTTTTCCTAGAAGGAAACCCCTCACTTGTATGAGGGTATTGTATTGTAGATGTGTATTGTATGCGTATTCTTAGAGCGAGAAATAGATAGGGAGACTATGAGAGAGAACAAAGGATATTACAGCAGATCTGCTAGAGGTTGTGTCTCTTCATTTTGATTGATAATAGAAAGGAAGGACTGGCTGTTCAGGGTGGACGTAGCCCAAACTGGGTGAACAACGTGGACGTAGCCCAAACTGGGTGAACAACGTATATCTGTGTCTCTCTGGTTTTATGTGTTTTGTGTGCTTGTGTTTTCCACATATTTTATTTGTTTCATTGCTCTGTAATATATATATATATATATATATATATATATATATATATATTTTTTTTTTTTTTTTTTATAACAGACACTTTGTGTCTTGAATGCGTGCTCCAATGAGGAGTTTGTTTCTCTGTTTGGTCTGTGCTCATGAGACATCAGTGATGCATGAAGCTCATCCACTAAAAACTATGAGAGATCCTTTTTCTCTTCTATGGCCACAACTATTGCATCAAAACTTGATGGAAGACTTCTCAAAACTTTCTCAACTATTCTCCTTTCCTCAAGTGTCTCGCCATGAGACCTGATTTGGGTAACCAACCCAATCACATGTGTAAATAATGATTCTATATTCTCATCTCTTTCATGCATATTTTTTCAAAATCTCTTCTCAACATTTTTATTTTTGTTGTCTTCACCTTTGCCATGCCTTGCTAGGCTGTCTGGAGGGTATCCCATGCCTCCTTGGACTTTGTTGCTATTACAACCCTTAGGAAAATACTTTCATGCACTGCCTCGAAAATATAGAAGAGGGATTTGGAGTCCTTCTTCTTATTGTCCCTCAACAAATCTCCTTTTTCTTGTGTCAAAGCATTATATGTTGATGCATTTGTTGGTTCTTGGAAACCATTCTCCACTAGTTCCAAAATATTTTGTGAGGAAAATAGGGCCTTCATTGTAATAGCCTAATAGTCATAATTTTTTCCATTAAACTGTAGTATTTGTGTATTAGTCAAGTTTGTGCTTGCTGCTACCATTTTCACTATGTCAAAAAAACCTTCTCACTGCTAGATAATCCGCTTCTCAAAACCAACTTTCAGCTCTTCAGTAAAGAACACTTTATTTTACTAAGAGTCTAAACATGCTCTGATACCATGGTGGAAAATCTGGTATGATCTAATACCATGTTGGAAAATTTGGTATGCTCTGATACCATGTTGGAAAAATATGGAAATACGAGAAGCTCAAAGAACAAGGGAAATGTTTTTACCTCAATACATAGTTTACACAGAGATATGCGGAAATTAAAATTAAACAATGACACCACATTTTTGCAAAGAATTTATAGAGCCATGCACAGAGATAAAAACCAGAGAAAAATTTCTTTTCTTTTTCTATATCATTCAACTTCTGCTTCAGTAACCCTTTTAAACATATGAAAAACATATTGGTTAAGTACAGAGAGGTGGATCTTGACAATTAAATGCAAATTGAATGTTGGACCAGACAGTAAACTGCAAAACGTCCTTTGTCGTGTTAAGCCAATTCTTCATAAAAACAACGCACAAAGCTTTTAACTCCGAACTTGAAATTCTTCAGGTTTCGTCTTTGAAACCACATCACATCCATGCCCTATTTCACAAATCGCATTTCAGCGATGTCAAAATTTAACTGGGTGCTATCCTCCTAAGCTTGTGACATGTGATATGCGATTGCATCGCATCGCAACTTAAAACATTTAACCCGCAGCAAATTTTAATGGAAAACTTATAATCTTGCGATTGCGATATGCAACAGTGATATCGCATCAAAAATTACAACAAACAACTTTCAAAGTGTTAATACTTAAACATAATGATCTTCGATTGCGATGTGCTAAACATTGGGAAGTGCAAAAAAGGCATGGGTAAAGGAAAAATGGGAAAACAAAGGTTTGTTACGGATTTTGGTAATGCATATAGGTTGAGGGGTCCCATAGATATCACATCGGTGAAGATATAAGATTCAGCAATGAGATATGCAGAAAGGCTTAAACTTTGCGAAGTGCGCAGTGAGGTAAAGAGGTAGGTGAATATGGCGGGAAGGTTTTAATACAGAGAGATGGCCGGACACTATTTTCTGAACATTACGAAAAATTGCGTGAAGTGAGTAGCTTGCAGATTTTCCATGCCTGGAGCTTGTCCTTCCCTGAAAAATACATTTAACTGATGGTATGGTTGCTACTAGTTTATTCAAGGTTCTTGTTGGGAGTAATTTCCAACAATTCCTTTCTTTGTTGCTACTTATGGCTTTGGGTATTCGACATAGGATGCTAGTGGAATTATAAGGTCGATCACATCAAAATTTTCCTTGATATATTGAAATACATATTGATAATGAGACGAGCATTGTATTTGAGTTACAGTACTTTCCCCTTCAATCGCCAAGGAGGCTCGGGGAGGTATAAATTTTTTTCGAAATATATATGGTAAGTACCATGTTTGTTCTCAATCTATCTATTTATTTTTATACTTAATTTCATGTGATTTTTATGCTTAAATTAAAATGCAATGCATCATTAGATAAGCATCTTTTTACATTCTCTGTTATGAAAGCAACTCCAAAAGTAGAATAAAAGAGAGATCAACGCCTTAGAAATCATCCACTTCGAGGGGGGAACCTCCAATACATTACATAAATGAAAAATTCTTGGATGATACAAAGGACAAAAACTCCTTCTATATATATGAATCCATCGGTTCACAATATAATCCTAGCCGACCTAACAATAATAATGTAAGGGCATAATAATAACAATATTGAGGTTACAGGGGTACAACAATAACAATAAGGGGGTTACACTAACAACAATAAGGGACTATACTAGTAATATAGGGACCTAACATGTCCATCTCCTTCAAAAAAGTGTTGTCCTCAACGCTTGAGTTGCTTTGGATGCTTCTATATAAAATTCTCATCCTCCCATGTAGAATCTTCAGTGGGAAAGTTCTTCCATTTGATGAGATACTCTGAAATTGATCAATTTCGTAGCTGTCGAGTTCTTGTTTCCATGACTGCTTCAGGTTACAATATGATTTTTCCTTCCTCATCAAGTTTTAGCAATATTATGTGAACTGGAAGTTATGTGAACTGGAATTTTGTCCCCTATAACCTTCTTTAAGCATGAAAGATGGAAAATTGGATGCACTCGCAAAGAAACAAGAAGCTCCAATTTGTATGCCATAGTACCAATCTTTTGCAACACCTTGTAAGGACCATAGTACTTTGCCAATAATTTATTATCATTCTTAGCTTGCTTGAGGGGAAATTGTTTGTATGGTTGTAGCTGTAAAAATATCTAGTCTCCTACATCAAAACTTCTCTCGCTGCGATGTTGATCTTCCTATTGTTTCATTCGATTTTGTGCCAGATTTAGGTTATCCTTTAAGATTTGGAGAACTTCTTGTTGGTGCTTGATATGATATTCCACTGCTTGAACCTTAGAATTTTCTCTTAAAGAAGATGTGATGGACGGTGGCTGATATCCATAAAGTTCCATAAATGGGGTCATTTTTGTTGCAGTATGGAAGGAAGTGTTATACCACCATTTAGCGAGAGGTAACCACTTCACCCTTTATGTTTTCTTACCAGATACAAAACAATGAATATATCCTTCCTAACATTTATTCACTATCTTGGTTTGACCATTAGATTGAGGATGATAAGATGAGCTATCAGCTAGTTGAGTACCCAAACAAAAAAATAATTTCGTCCAAAAATTTCCTGTAAAAATGGGATATTAGTCAGTTACAATAATCTTTGGGTTTCCATGTAGCTTTTGAATTGTTTCCATAAATGCAATATAAACTTTCTTTAAATGGATGAGATAATACACAAAAGTGTGCATACTTGGTAAGTTTATAAAATACCACCATGATGACACTCTTTCCTTCAGAATTAGGTAAACCTGTGATAAAATCCATTGAAATATCCTCCCAATGTTGACTTGAAATGGATAAAGGTTTTAAAAGACCCGAGGTCTTAATTGTCTTAACTTTCTTTTTTTGGAAAATCAAACATTCTGCCCCAAAATTTTGAATATTAGTTTTAAGGCCATCCCAAAAATAATCTTTCTTCACCCTGGGGTAAGTTTTTAAAAATCCTAAGTGTCCTAAAAGAGAAGTGTGCAATTCCAAAAGAATATTTTGTTTTAGTTGGGAATTCTTGCAAATATATAAGCGATATGTGTACCATAAGGAATCATTTTTCCAACTAAATGTATCAGATGTACTAGGAACTTGTTGCAACTTTTGAATGAGTGTCCACACTTCTTTCTCCTTATTCCATTCATCTCTTGCTTCGGTTATCCAATCTAGTTGGATAATAGAAATGGCACTAAGCAATGCTCCCACCTCTTCATCCTTTCTTGAGAGCGCTTCTGCAAAAACATTTAGCTTCCATTTTTTGTAGATGATTTCAAAGTGACCAATTTTTACTACTCTTCTGAAGATACTCTTTGCTCCAAAAAGTGTTTAATACTATCATGATCAATTTTTACCTTGAAGTGTCTTCCCATTAGGTAAGGTCCTCATTTATTTAGTGCATGTATTATTTCAAAAATTTCCTTCTCATAAATAGCTTTCTGTAGATACTTTCCTTTGATTGGACGACTTTCAAAAGCAATGGGTCTTCCTTCTTGCATTAAAACTACACCAATTCGATTTCTTGAGGCATCGAATTCCACAATAAATGTTTTTTGTGAAGTCTAGTGTAGCTAATACTAGGGCTAGTCACATTGCCTCTTTAAGATGTTCAAAGGCCTTAGTTGCTTCAGGCATCCATGAAAATGCATCTTTCTTCAATAATGTTGTTAGAGGTGCTGCTATTCTCCCATAATTCTTAACAAACTTGCGATAATACCCTGTTAACCTGAGAAATCCGAGCAACTGCTTTATGGTTGTGGGGACTTTCCATTCCTTAATAGCTTTAATTTTGTTAGGGTCTACCTTAACACCCTTGTGAGATACAATATGACCCAGATATTCCACCTCTTGTACTCCAAAGAAACATTTGGATGTTTTTGCATATAATTGTTTCTCCTGCAATAGTTTGAGCACCCTATCAACATATTGAACATGATCCTTCCAAGACCTGTTGTAGATTAGTATATCATCAAAAAATACTAGCACAAATTTTCTAAGGAAGGGTTTGAAAATGGAATTCATCAACCCTTGAAATGTAGAAGGTGCATTGGTAAGGCCAAAAGGCATGACCAAAAATTCATAATGACCCTCTTGAGTTTGAAATGCTGTTTTCAGAATATCTTCAGTCTTCATTCTAATTTGATGATATCCTGAACGAAGATCCAACTTGGTAAAATAAATTGCTCCATGTAATTCATCCAATAATTCATCAATCACAGGAATGGGAAATTTATCTTTAATAGTGAGCTTATTGAGCTCCCTATAATCAGGACACATGTGCCATGATCCATATTTTTTGTGCACCAATACTACTGGAGAAAAGAAGGAACTTTGACTAGGTTGAATTATACCAGCCTCTAACATTTCTGCAATCATACGTTCAATTTCGCTCTTTTGGACATAAGGATATCTATAAGGCCTGATGTTTGGAGGAACACTTCCTGGAATCAAATGAATAGCATGATCATGATCACGAATAGGTGGGAGTCCTTTGGGAGTTTCAAACACCTTGGAATGATTGTCAAAGACTTGTTGGAGATCTGCAGAAATAGATGATTTTGATGTTGGAACTTCTAGTGAGCATAATTGTGCAATTACGCCTCGCTGTTCTTTCTTTAGAAGCTTTGTCATGACATTAGAGCTTATTATCCTTCCTGGCTTCCCCACAATACCCCGTAATTCAACTTCCTTTCCTTCTGAAAAAAATTTCAAGAAAAGTTCTTCAAAATTAAAAGCTACCGTCCCCAAAGATTGTAACCATTGTACTCCTAGTACAACATCAGCACCTCCCATAGGAATGGAAAGCATTGGACTAGTCAATACATATTCCCCCATGGTTAGCTTGATATTATGGCATTTTCCAGGAGCAATTTATAGTTCCTCCATTTGCAACCATCACTTGACATTCTGGTGCTGGGTATAGGAAACAATTCAATTCCTTGGCTACCTTACAATGAATAAAATTATGGGTACTACTCGAATCAATCAACACTATTACCTTTTTCTTCTTGACATGTCCTTCTATCTTGAGAGTTTGAGGAGTGGTAATTCCTGCCAATGCATTACATGATATGGTCAGACTCATTTCTTCTTATTCTAGGGATGGTTCCTGGTGTATATCATCTTCTTTTAAATTTTCTTGTTCATTTTCTTCCTCAACTTCACAATCTATGTAAAATAATTTATTCTCAACACACTTATGACCTTTAGTGTATTTTCCATCACAACTATAGCAAATCCCTTTTGCTCTTTTTTCTTCCAATTGTTGTGGTGTCAACCTTGTAAGTTGTGGAATTCTAGGAGTAGCAACACTTCCATATTTATAGATGTGAGTGGTAGGCTTCCTTGTTGCCATAATTTTACATTCAATTTTTCTTGCCAACCTGAATGCCTTCTCCAATGAATCAGGTTCCCAAAAACAAACTTCATGTTGGATGTTACCCTTTAAAGTCCCTATGAAGACATCAATCCTATGTTCCTATGGAATATCAGTTACCCTTATATTCAATTTTTGGAAGTCCTCAATGTTCTCCACCACTAAACCCTTTTGTTTGAGATTTATCAATTGGCTAAAGAAGGTGTTTCTCTTTGTATCCTCATAATGTGCTATCATTTCCTCCGTGAAAATTGACCAAGTGACAATTTTTTTATGGGAGAAAAGCCATCGATACCATACAAATGTATTTTGTTCTAAATGTAAAGTTGCAATGCATACCTTTTGTGTGCTTTGCACATTATTGAGATCAAAATATTGCTCCATTTGTAGTATCCATGTTATGAGGTCCTTGCCATAAAAATTCCTCATATCCATCTTTGAAAAATGGTGGTTCTTCAATCCAACATTATAGTTTATGAAATCACTATTAACATTTATTTTGTTCTCATCATGAGTTTCCTCTACTATCTTTCCACCATTAGGAATCATTTCTTGTATTAACCTTGTCATCAAACCTTCCATGTTTGCTTTTAGATCATTCTTCATGTCTTCCATGTTGTCTTTCATTTTTTCATCGATCTTAGCTTCCATGCCATTCATCTTAGCTTCCATGCCATCCATCTTAGCTTCCATGCCAACTTCCATGCCATCCATCTTAGCTTCCATGTCAGCTTCAATGCCATCCATCTTAGCTTCCATGCCATTCTTCAAACCATCGATCTTAGCTTCCACCCTTTTCTTCAAAACATCCATCTTAGCTTCCACGCCTTTCTTCAAAACTTCCATTTCATTTTTTTTTTCTCTTTGCGAGAGCGAAATTTGGTGCACTTGCTCTTGTAATTTTGATATGTCATGTTGCACTTCTTCCTCTTCATGAGTCATAGTAGAGCCTTCTGAAGGCTTAATGGGTGTTGAATTCTTTTTAGGTGGAATTTTTTAACCCAATACTAATATCTATGCTTCAATGTGCCCTTGGAATGACTTCAAACAGATTTTTCACACAAGACTTATGCAATTCGAAAAAAAGTACACACCCTTTTCTTGCTTTTGAGGAGATCAATATTGAAACTAAATTATCTTTGTGATTTCGGATCTTCACTATCTGAAATTTTGCCCTGTAGTAGCCCTCTGAATCTTCTTTCGAATGCCATAGGTCTGACCTGATTTGGATTCTTCAAGTCAAACTTATGCCCAATCTCCCACAATGACCTAATTATGGACTCATTCAGTAGAGCGAACTTGTACGATGTGCCACGTGTCACTATTTCCTCCTTTAGCTCTGAAATTGATACACAAGAAACTACACTCTGTGTACTTGTGGCCACTTTTTACAAACTTCCAATATGATGCTCAAAGAGAGAGTTATGACGATTTTCTCATGGTTGCCTCTTTGAAATGAAATTCGGGAGCCTGAACAAACCCTAACTTCCAGAGATCATATCTCTGAAAGTATTGCGAACCAAGATTTGAAATTTTTACAAGAAGTGACTCAGGATTTCGGCTTCGTTCTGTAAAAATTTCAGCTTTTGAACCTTCGTAAAAAAAAAATTATAGCGAAAATTCTACGATGACCTGTTTAGGTGAAATTCGGGAGGCTGAAAAAACCCTAACTTCCATACATCATATCTCCGAAAATATTGTGAACGAAGATCTGAAATTTTTACATGATGTTCCTCATGATTTCGGCTTCGCTCTATAAACATTTAAGCTTCAGAACCTTTTTAGGAAAAAAGTTATAGAGAAAATTCCACGATGACCTACTTGGATCTTGGAGAAGAGAAACCCTGGAATCCAAAGCTATGATACCAAATGTTATGAAACCAGCTCCAAAAAGAGAAGAAAACATAGATCAACGCCTTAGAAATTAGCCTCTTTGAGGGGGAAACCTCCAATACATTACATAAATGAACAATTCTTGGATGATACAAATGACAAAACCTCTTTCTATATATAGGAATCCATGGGGTCACAATATAATCCTAGACGGCCTAACAATAATAATGTAAAGGTACAATAATAACAATATTGGGGTCATAGGGCGTACAACAATAACAATAAAGGGGTTACACTAACAACAATAGAGAACTATACTAGTAATATAGGGATCTAACATTCTCCTAATAAAGTTGGATGCTATCCTGGTTCCTATCCTTCCTTAGGTCTTCCCTTATACCCACCCCTATGACCTACTAGTCCATACTGCTTTCGCTACTCAAGCCACTCAACTATCATACGCTAAGCTCACCTGTCTTAGAGTCATTGTATATTACAGAATCTCAACTTAGACCTTCGCATCGACGGTTGATTAGTTCAGATTTTTAGTGCTCATGCCAACAGATTGTTGGTTGAGAAGATTAAGTTCCACCTATTGTAGTTTCAAAAGCGAAACTAGTAGGACGAGCACTTCTTCATTCTTGTATACTTCTTTTCTTTTCGTCATCTTCCCAAGTAAGGCACTTTATTCTACTCGCTATTTTATTCTACTTTCACTTGCTATTTTAAACAAGATTACAATCTAATCTCTTCCCGCACACGACCAACCCAAAGCTTTGGAAACTTTGATAAGGTCCATCGAGCAAAAACACCCTAAACAAAAGGCATTCAAGAAGTAAATCTTTTAAGGCAATGGATACCAACTAGTGACCCTCCACTTTTGTTCCAATGGCAACCAACTAATCTTTTACCTCAGTGATCATGGTTAAGTAGCTAACCATAGTATCTGTCTAGCTCATACAAACTGTTGAAAGTTAGTTTTGAAAGAGCATATTTCGAGAAGAACAAGAGTGTTGAAATAACTCAACCAAAGGTTCAAACTTCTTATTCGATTGTGCAGATATGGAGATATTTTTAAGACCCACTTACTGAGATTCCCTTGCATTATGATCACTAGCCCAGAGGCGGCTAAATTCATCTTGACAAGCCATGCTCACCTATTTAAGCCCACATTTCCAGTGACAAGATTCAGTTAATTGTCCCGCACATAATCAATACGTTCCAAGAAATGAAGAGTTATCTCAAAATACCCACTGTTTTGTTTTCAGAGATGCATTGCTTTTATTCTATTTTATCTTTGAATGGCATGTGTTGTGATATAGATGTTTAAAAAATTACTGCAACACTGGATGCTAACATGCTACCTTGAGAATCAAACTGGTCGTTTGCAGCTGTGGTGAGTATCTTGCTACTTCCATATTCACAGTTATGTACCATAAATATCTTTGGAATCTTGGGCCACTTTCAAAATGACATCATGTTAACTTTCAAAATGCGATCGATTTGTATTATTGCATACAGTTTTTTTTTTTCAGAGTAGCAGTTTTTTTTGTTCATCTGATTCTCTTATAATGCTTTGATTAGGGAGTGTGACTTCAAGAACTTCAATTCCCTGTTAGCTATGCTAAAAAAGAATAGTCAAGAAAATTGTAAATAACAAATCTTTGTTAGCTATGCGAAAACAAAATAGCCAAAAAAACTGGAAATAACAATTCTCTTTCAATGCTAAAACAGAATAACCAAAAAAACTGGAAATAACAAAACCAGGTCAGCTCTGCATGGACTAAGTCAATTGCTGGATTCACTGCTGGAACTCCCCTCAAGGCAAGCAGGGACTAGCTGCCATACCGCCATCCTTGTTTTTCAATTATATGACAAATCAGACAAATATATATTTATAATACAACCAATTCGAAACACAGAAATTAATTTTTCAGAAATTATCTCAACAAACTAACAAACAAAATCTACCTCTGCCTCCTATGGTAAACATGATTTCAAAGTCAAAATGCCAACCTCACCTAAATTTATAATCTGGTTAAGTTGAATGGTATATTTTTTTAAACGCATACCGCGACTGTGTCGCACAACGCCTATCAACCTTGTCATCTAAAATAGTTGGGTAGCCGGTAAAAAGTGGGATTCCAACTTTGTGTTAATAAAGGTGTTTGATATTAGATTGTTGTGCACGCATGTTATCCAGATTTACATTAAACTTGTTATAAGTAAGTACTTTATGGTCACTGGGAGTGAAACGAAAGCGTATAAATCAGCAGGCTTGTATACATCTGAACATCATGCTGCGGACTGGTCCATTACCTCCTTATCATCTTCCATCTTCTGCTGCTGACAGTACTATAGAGAAAACCGTATTTATATTCCTTACCGTTGTTTTACACCAGGATCTGCCAAGCCTCTCCCGGGTTCCTACAATAGTTAATTAAAAGAAAACATTCAGAAAATTCTATAAAAGCGAGTTGCTCCCATTATTCAAAGAAGAAATAGGAATACGATCAATGCCCTGCATATTTTAAGGGCAGAGATGACAGGTAATACGGACTAACCTGAAAGAAAAGGTAGTTGAGAACTTGGAGTATGTATTGCTTTATGAGTGCTGTTCACCTGAGCTCTACGGCCCATTAACAAAATCGATACAATGCAGGACTCAGAATATTCCAATTCAGCATTTTGATAACCACGGTAAGAGAAAGCGTAGTTATCTTTATCTTGATTGCCAGTAGTTATCTCTATTTTGATTGTAAATTTCAGAAAATTAATTTTGGTGGATATATAAGAGCCAGGTCAAAATCTACCTGAAGGAAAGGGGAGTGAAAAGATCGTTATCTTGATTGTTATACGAAATTTTTTGCAATTTAATAAACAAGAATAAAATGATTTTTTTTTCTCATACTTGTTCATCGACCGACTCTAAAATATTCTCGAAATCGACCATTGAATAAAGTTCGGCGGCCGCATCTCATCCCCTTTGCTTTTCTTTTCACTAGCGGCACAATTAGATGCATTCTTGGCGTTTCACAGTCATGGTGGATCACTGCATACTTTTTTTTTACGATGGTAATTCTTTATAGTAATTTAGAGGAGATTCAGGATCAATCAATATAACATATATATCTAACAGCTTGCAAATCAGATATACCAGTTTTTATGATTCAGCAAGAGCCTAGACCCCTCACCTACTCCTTGTGCCAAAATTATAACAAGCCACATACTCAATGAGATTTAAATTACAGTCTCTTAAATTTCACCCCAAAAAGCATTTCAATCAAACCACACATCACTGTATCACTGCATACTTTTTATAGACAAACGGCAGCCAACCATTCAAAGGGTCATGCGACGATGGTGCTAGAGTTCCAGTAGATTTTTGGAGGAAACAGATCGGCCATATATATATATATATATATATATTTGTAAAGTATTTTTGGAGAATAACGTTTTAAAATAGGAGTCGTCTAACGAGCCGGAGGAATTGCCCGGACGGTCAAAATTGGCCGGAATCCGGGCCAAAAAAATTTAAAAAATCTTGCAGAAACAGTGTTTGAATCCTGATTTTGACATTGGAAATGGATTCAGCACCATCAAAAACCTGTAGGACAGGCAAAATATTAAACTTTGATAGTTATAACATGGATTTAGAAAAATTCCTGCCGGATTTTCTGAAAATCTTATCGAAATTTTCATGATTTTCAGGGCGATTCCTCTGGCTAGTTAGACTACGGCTTTAAAATATAGGTATTAGCTTAAATTTAGCGTGAGCCGCACGATCCTTGACCCCGATTATCCGTAACGACGAGATTCGGTACGGATGCATCTAGAAGAATAGCGAAAGCGCAGGTTACAGTGCATAATCTATTGGGAATCGTTGACTTTCGACGTAATATTCGAAGCATGGATATAAGCATGATTATATCCCCTACCATATCGCGTAGCCTCAACGGGCCAGGAAAATAGTAACAGAAAGTGGAGTGGGGTATGATTTTGAGAAAATTTGGTTGATATGTTTGAAAATTCCGACGAAAGATTCGAAGCATGGATATAATCATGATTATATCGCGTAGCCTCAACGGACCAGGAAAATAGTAACAGAAAGTGGAGTGGGGTATGACTGAGAAAGTTTAGTTGATATTTTTGAAAATTTCGATGAAAAATTCGAACCATAGATATAATCATGATTATATCGGCTACCATATCGCGTAGCCTCGAGGGGCCAGGAAAATAGGAACAGAAAGTGGGGTTAGTTGGGTATGATTTTGAGAAAATTTGGTTGATAGGTTTGAAAGTTCGGGTATGATTTTGAGAAAATTTGGTTGATAGGTTTGAAAGTTCGGATGAAATATTCGAAGCATGGATATAATCGCCTACCATATCTCAATGTGTATTTGTGTTTTAATAAAACTCAAAAATAATATTTACCTAAATTTCTAGTAAATATGTGTAAAAATATTTGATTTTTTATATTATTAAAAGAAAATATTATAAATTAATTTCTTTAATTTTTAAAAGACAATTATTTTTGGCTATTATTTATTAAAGATATCACTAATATTTTTAGAAAAACATATTAAATAACAATACAACAAGAAACAAAAATTTAAATGAGTACAAAATTTAAATCAATACAAATATTAATTAATACAAAATCATAAATTAATACCAAATTTCTCTAGAATTACTTTTGGTAACATTATTAAAAACAAGCAAAGTGAACAGTTCTTTAGATTTCCATATGTTTCCACGCGTTTTAGTTGCTTGCTATCTGTAGGTTATGACCTTGCTTGCTTTCTGCACGTTATGGCCTGCCATGTGTATCATCTAAGAACTTTTTCATGAGCCGTCATATGTGATTTTTGTCTTTTTCTATAATTGAAATTTGAAATAGAGAGTGAGTATACCATTCATAAATTATTGGTCTTGGTTTAATGTTGTTAGATGAAATAGGCGTGAAATTTGAAATAAAGAGTGAGTATGCTATTCATAAATTATTGGTCTTGGTTTAATGTTGTTACATGAAATATGCGAAACTATTTTCTCTTCTGGTAATTGCAATGGTCGAAGCTGTCTTCCCTTCTAATAATTGCAATGGTCCCCTAGTAACGTTGTTGGCACTTTATGGACATAACTGAAAATTATTTTGCAGCTTAGCAGCAGCCATTTTCCCCTCGAAATGTACATATATGCTCTCCAAACCATTTTCCCCTCGAAATGTACATATATGCTCTCCAAATAATGTAGAAATCTCTGGATGCTTGCTCCAACATGAAAATGCATTATATCGAAACCAAAATCTGCATTGATAGAGGACTATTAATAGTGAGCCAAAAACTCTTTAAAAAAATGAAAAGTTAATTTTTGTAAATATGATATTTTATTAATAGTGAGTGACAAACTTTTTTCAGAAAAATGAAAGTTAATCTCGGTAATTTTGATATTCCATTATATTAGCAAAACATTTTGAGAGAGTCAAATTATATAAAAATAAAAATAAATTGATTATAAAAAATAAATTACAACCACAATGTAAAAAACGAACTATTTTCTACAGTTGCATGAAACAATGAATCAATTTGAATAAAAAACTTACCTTATTTTTGTTAGTTCTCTACATATTTTTATTAAGCTTGTATATCCATGATGCCACAACAATCAAATTCTATCTTAGTAACTTAAACTAATAATAACATTGATTTAACCATTTATTGAAAATATCATAGTAATTTAAAAAATTAGAAAGATATTCTTACTAATTTATTGATGAATGTGTGAAGCCAACAATGTTTTTTGTACTTCTGGGCAGTTGGTTCTATTCATGTATCGAGAGTGTTATAAGAAATCTTTCTAAGCATTTTTATGCATGTGTCTGGAATGTTATGAACAAATTTTTCTAATCATTTTTCTACTACTCTCGAGACCCAAGAATAGAAGAAGTAGGGCTATTAGTTAGAACATAATGAAATGGTTGAAAGGAAATACAAGTTAACTAAAGTGACAGAGGGGAAGCTATGGACACTTGTTATTTGGAATTGGACACATGTTATCATAATTTTGAAAAAACACTTTCCATACTTGTTATTTGGAATTGGACACATGTTATTCACATTTTGAAATTGAAAACCGTTAATGATCATCAAGTTTCGACTACTATGACAAGTACTTTTTTTTGTAATCCTCCCACTTCATGTTAATCTTAATAGGTGGTAATTTACAAATGGCATGGTAAATTTATAACGACGCTTTGTAAAAAAATAATTTAAACATGATTTAATCATATGATTTAGATATGCAGGGAAGTTAATGGTGTGAATTCCATCCATTAATATAGTGGCGAGAGAAGTTAGAAGTGTGAAAAGTTAGAAGTGTGAATTCAATCTATTGATATAGTGGCAACAACTAGAATATTCTTACATCACAAAAACGAACATATTCTAGAATCTTTAAATTTAAACTACAACCAATTCCCCCCCCCCTCCCCCAACAAAAATTAATTGTTGAGAAATTGTTGAGAAATTATGTCAACAAACTAACAAACGAAATCTACCTCTACCTCCTATGGTAAACATGGAGAACAAAATTCTCCTCTACCTCAACACAAAGATTTAAAGAAAAAAAAACAAACTTTGCTGCTGGACAGAGATGATAAACACAAGCTGAATTTGTTTCATTTATATATATAAAAAAAAAGCATTACAAAATGTAGAGTTTCTTCAAAATTGGGTTTTGGATTCACAAATCAAAAACTTTGATTGGCTGTTACAAACACAGCGCTGCAAACTTGCTTTTTGTCTCACTAAGATGCCTTCGGGCATTACAAACACATACAACACACAAAAAGAAAATCTCACACTGTTTTTCTTCGCCTTCGGGCTTTTACAAATTACAAATGCAGTCTCTGTCCAACTTTTTGTCTCTATGTTTTCTGCCTTCGGGCCTTTTTACATAATACTCAGTCAATTCTGTTCTTTCTCTGTCTTTTTGTACTCACGGCATATTTTTTTTTTTAAATAAAACTTATGTTGCGGTTGTTATAAAACATAAACCAAAAGTTAAAAATCAAAATGTGCTGTGGTAAAATGTAAATAATAAAAAAACATTGCAAAAACAAACTTTATTTCATTGTGCTTTCTAGGAGCTATTCCAAAAAGCTTTCACGCGAGTTTTCTTTCCTCCCAGAGTTTCTTTGGTGGGTCCCAACACATGGGTGAACGTAACTCATTTCGAGGGTTCTCCTTTCCCCTTGCTGCTCCAGTTTGCTGCCTCTCCGAAATTGCTTCCTGTGTGTTAGCTAAAAACTTAAATTAAATTAAATGTGGTTGGTGCAGAATTCACTACTGGTGGTTGAATTTTTTTCAAGTGTGGAGGAGACTGGTTGCGTGAAGATTGAATGTGGAGATTTGTTGCTGCTACCGCTGTCCTTTGAATTTCCATCAGCAATTAAACTTGTTGTCTTGCCAATCCCATCTGCGTTGAAGTCCGTCGTCATGTTGCTGTGCATGGCAGTTGGAATTAAATTTCAACACTCCCCCTTAATTTCAACTATTGGGTTTTCCTCCATGCCCAAACATTTTCTCAAATGATTAAAACTTTTCTGCCCCAATGGTTTTGTTAGTATATCAGCAAACTTCTCCTCTATTCTACAATGTTGTAAAACAATTTCTCAATTGCTCACTAATTCTCTGATATAGTGATACTTGGCATCAATCTGTTTCGTTCTCTTATGAAACACTAAATTCTTTGAAAATGAAATAGTTGAGCTATTGTCACAATAAATCATTGTCCCTTTTACCTTTTCATGGCACAAACTCCTCAAGATTCTTCTCATCCAAAATGCTTGACACGCTGCTGCTGTAGCTCCCAAATACTCTACCCCTGCTGCAGATAATGCTACAATAGGTTGTTTCTTAGAAGCCCATGAAATAGCTCCTAAACCCATATGAAAAACATAACTAGATGTACTTTTCCGGTCATCAATACTTCTAGCCCAATCACTGTCAGTATAACCAATCAAATCATAATTTTCTGAAGTTGTGTAATTAATTCCATATCTCTTTGTTCCTTTTACATACCTCATGATTCTTTTTGTTGCTTGCCAATGTGCCTCTTTTGGCCTTTCCATAAATCTGGAAATCAAAATTACGGCATGCATGATATCCGAGCTAGTTGCAGTCAAATACATGAGGCTACCAACTATGCTTTTGTACAAGCTAGGATTAAAATCCTTGTTGTTGTCATCTTTGTTGAGTTTCAATCCCATTACTGTGGGAGTAATTGCTGCCTTGCACTCCTGCATATTAAATATTTCTAAAACTTGATTAACGTAATTTGCTCGTGAGATAAAAATCCTATTTTCATTTTTTTCGACTTCTATTCATAAGAAGTATTTCAGTAATCCCATATTAGTCATTTCAAATTCTTCTTTCATGACTGTTTTAAAATTTTCAATGAGGTAATTATCATTACTTGTGAATATCACATTATCAACATACAAAACAATAATGAGCATCTTACCATCTTTCTCCTTGATGTATAATGTGGGTTCTCCTTCACATTTTTCAAACCCATTTTCTAGTAGATAGGAATCTATCCTATTGTACCATGCTCTTGGTGCTTGCTTCAGCCCATAAAGAGCTTTCTTCAATCTACACACTTTGTGCTCTTGGCCTTCTTTCTCATAGCCTAGAGGTTGTTCAACATAAATCTCTTCCATTAAAAATCCATTTAGGAATACTAATTTTACATCCATTTGGTAAACTTTCCATTTTTTTTGTGCTTCTATGGACATCACTGCTCTCACTATTTCCATTCTTGCAACTGGTGCAAAATTTTCCTCATAATCTCTTCCATGCTGCTGCTTATAACTTTTGACAACATGTCTGGCCTTGTGCCGTTCTATCTTTCCTTCAGCATTGCTTTTGGTCTTGTAGACCTATTTAACTCCAATGAATTTTTTCCCTTCTGGAAGATCTACCAATTCCCATGTTTTGTTCTTCTCTATTGCATTAATTTCTTCATCCATGGCTTCTATCCATTTTCTATCTTTTATAGCTTCCTCAAAATGAATAGGATCATCAACATGACAATACAAAGAAAATAAAGAATTCATACCTTCATTTGTTGTCTCTTGCTCATAAATTTCATTTAAATTTTTGAATCTTGTTCGTCTTTCATTTGATGTACTTGTGTTTGAAGTAGCACTCCAATCTACTCCATTTGGTGTGCTTGGAGAAGCACTTTCATTTCTTCTCAAGGGTGTTCTTACTCCTTCTTGAGGTGTCCCTTGCTGTCCTTATGTTGGTGTAGGTGGTGGTTCCGATGAGGTATTATTTTCAACCAAATTTTCCTCATATTCATCATGAGACAAACAGATTTTGACATTGACTGTTTTCTCAATGCTTCCATCCCATGCTTCCTTTTCAATGAATTTCACATCTCTGCTTATAACAAATTTATTTTTGGATGGGTTATACAATATATATCCCTTGGAATCTTCACAATATCCAAGGAAGATGCACTTCTCCCCCATACTATCCAAATTCTTCCTCAACTAATCTAGAATGTGTGCATAAGCCACATACCCAAAAAATCTCTTGTGGGTGACTCCCTATTTTCTGCCACTCCACGCTTCTTCTGGAACTATGTTCATTACAGCTTTTATTGGGCATCTATTTAAAATATACACAACACAATTTGTAGCTTCTGCCCAATGCTCATTTGGCAAGTGTTTTTCCTTCAGCATACTTCTCACCATTTCCATTATGGTTCGATTCTTCCTTTCAGCAACACCATTTTGCTGCGGTGTGTAACGAGTTGTAAATTGTTTGTGTATGTTGTTTTCTCTACAAAAACGCAGAAATTCTTTTGAGATATACTCACCTCCTCTATCAGTTCTAAGAACTTTGATATGATGCCCACTTTGTTTCTCTACTAGAGCTTTAAAATGGAATTTTTTTTCAAAGACTTCACTTTTATATTTCAAGAAATAAACCCATACTTTCCTTGTGAAATCATCAATGAAGGTTAGCATGTAATTTCTGCCTAAAACTAATGTTGTTTGCATCGGCCCACATAAATCTGAATGAATAATTTCTAAGGGCGCTTTCGCCCTTATCTCTTTTCTGATGGAAAGTTTTTTCTGTGTTGTTTTCCCAAGATGCAGCCTTCACATAGGCTGTCTGGTTTCTCTATCAATGGTAGTCCTCTTACCATTCCTTTTTTGTGCATCAAATTCAAACCTCCGAAATTGAGATGTCCAAATCTCAAGTGCCATAACCAATTCTCATCTTTCACTTCCTTCTGAAAGACCTCTTGAGTTACAGCTGCTACATTCTTCCATTTTCCCTTCAAGTCTGTATTGAGCTTGAGTGGAAACATTCTATTGCTGGTCATTTGTATTTCAGCAATAATCTTCTTGCTTGGAGGTATATCCATTATTTTGCACACATCATTTTTAAAAACTACATTGTAACCTTTGTTTATGAGCTTTCCAATGCTCAAAAGATTATACTTCAAGCCAGGAACATAGTACACGTCCGACACAAATTTCTGCTCACCATTTATTGCACAGATACTAACTGTACCTTTTCCTTTGACAGATATCTTAGTATCAGTTCCTGTTGTTACTTCAGATTTAACTTCTTCATCAAGATTGGAAAACATTGCTATGTTTCCAGTCATGTGATTACTACAGCCTAAATCTAAGAACCATACATCATCTTGTCTATCTTGCGCTATATTACATGTTAACAGCACATTTTTGGGCTCTTTTCTTCTCTTGCTACATTAGCATTCTGCCTATTATTCATGTCATTTTTATTTTTTCTACACTCATTCGCATAGTGCCCATATTTTTTACAATAATAACATTGGACATTGGATTTTTCATGCCTTTGTCCTTGAGCATGTTGGTGTCCACCTTGCTGGCTGCTGCTTTGGCCGTGGTTTGATTCTGACTATTGCTCCTTCCATGTGAATGTGAGGAGTTGTTTCTTCCTTCTCTATTTTGGCTTCTGTCTCTTCCTCTTCCTCTGCCTTGACCTCTTCCTCTTCCAAAAGACATCTGGGTCTTGAAGGCATGCTCTAGAGATGGGTTTACTATTCTTCCCAATCTCTGTTCATGAGTCATCAGCGATGCATGAAGTTCATCTACTGTGAACTTTGAGAGATCCTTTGTCTCTTCAATAGTGGTTACAATAACATCAAACCTTGAGAGTAGGATCCTCAATAGTTTCTCCACAATCCTTCTTTCCTCAAGTGTCTCTCCATGAGACCTTATCTGCTTTACCATCCCAATCACATGTGTGAAGAATGAGTCTATGTTATCAGACTCCTTCATGCAGAGAGTTTCAAAATCTCTCCTCAGCAATTGTAGTTTTGCTGTCTTCACTTTCTCCATACCTTGATAGGCTACTTTCAGAGTATCCCATGCATCCTTGGATCTCTTAGCTGTTGCTATCCTTGGAAACACACTCTCATGTACTGCTTGATAGAGATAGAAGAGGGCCTTAGAGTCCTTCTTTCTATTGCTCTTCAACAGATCCTTCTCTACCTGTGTTAATTCATTAAACTCTTGTTCATCAACTGGTTCTTCAAAACCGTCTTCAACAAATTCCCATAAGTCTTGGAAGGCAAAAAGGGCTCTCATGTTAATGGCCCAATAATCATAGTTCTTTCCATTGAATTGGGGAAGCTGAGTATTTCCAATACTCATACTGGTGCTTGGTCCAGCCATTACTTACTAACTAAAATATGAAATAAACTTGACTGTGTTTCTCAAACAAATTGTCTTTCCTTTTTTAGAAGAAAAAAATATGTCTCTGAGGACTGCTCTTTTAAACAAAACAATAACTCTATTTTTTTGAGAAATACCTGGACTATATTTCTGTTGGGCTTGCTGGAGTTCTGCTGGTGAACTGCTGCAACAAATTCTTCTTCCTTCAACTTCTTTGACACCTTCAAAGAGCTTGGATTAGCTCTGATACCATGTTGGAATTTCTGATAATTCCAAAAACACACAGGGATAACAAAATTTTCCTCTACCTCAACACAAAGATTTAAAAAAACAAACAAACTTTGTTGTTGGACAGAGATGATAAACACAAGCTGAATCTGTTTCATTTATATATAAAAAAAACATTACAAAATGTAGAGTTTCTTCAGAATTGGGTTCTAGATTCATGACTCAAAAAATTTGATTGGCTGTTACAAACACAGCACTACAAAATTACTTTCTTTCTCACTAAGATGCTTTCGGGCATTAAAAACACATACAACACACAGAAAGAAAATCTCACATTGTTCTTCTTCGCCTGTGGGCTTTTACAAATTAAAAATGCAGTCTCTATCCAACTGTTCGTCTCTATGTTTTCTGCCTTCGGGCCTTTTTACTTAATACTCAGTCAACTCTGTTCTCTCTGTCTTTTTGTACTCACGGCATATTACTATATATATATATATATATATATATATATATATATATATATATATATATATATATATATATATATATCAAAATATATGACCAAAATTTAAAACAAAAAATAAAACTTATGTTGTGGCTGTTATAAAACATAAACCAGAAGTTAAAAATCAAAATGTGCCGCGGTAAAATGTAAATAATAAAAAACATTAAAAAAAAAACTCTATTTCATTGGTTGAAATTTTTTTAAGTGTGGAGGAAACTGGTTGCGTGAAGATCGGATGTGGAGATTTGTTGTTGTTGCCGCTGTCCTTTGAATTTTCATCAGCAATTAAACTTGCCGTCTTGCCAATCCCATCTGTGTTGAAGTCCGTCGTACTGCTACTGTGCATGGCAGTTGGAATTAAATTCCAACAAATTCCAACCTGGCCCAAA
>CM076570.1:902145131-902349410 GCA_034641835.2 Pinus albicaulis
ATAGGCAAGACATGTGATCTAGGTGGATATTTGTACACCCACCTAGTCCATTTGGACCAAAGACCAACAATTCTTGGCAGCTTTTCACATTCGTGACAACTTACTATTTTTAGCAGGTTTTCGGTCCTCCAATTGGGGTCGCTTTGGGGGCTTAATGATCCAGGGGATATTGGTGGCCACCCACCTATTCCATTTGAACCCCCATCTTCGGCTCTTTCAATTTTCAAGTTGCAACAAACCTTACTATTTTTAGCGCTGTCCCTAACTTAGAGCTATTTTGAGGCCCTAAACGACATTTTTGGGAACGGAGAGCAACATGGGTCCATGGACCGATGTTGCTCATTCAAAAATTAAAGTCCTCGGATAGATCTTTCTAACGAGCTATTGAGCGCTGGCCAAACAGAGATCGGGTGCCAAAGTTATACCCCCGGGAAGTTGAACCACCAATTTACCCAAACGGGCGCCCACAGTTTTTGCGCCTCATCTCCTACGGTTAGGTTTTTGGACGTTTCGGATTCTACATTGTTTTTCAACAATAAATAGGCCCTTGAGCCTCATTGTAACATAGTTCAGATTTCTATAGCCATCACATCTCTTCCCAGAGATTCGCTACCAGCACCCTAGCTAGTTTATTTCCATTATGTCCGTAAGCATATTTCTATTATTTGATATTAATGAAATGAAGCATTATTTCCGTTGCATCTCTATGTTCATGGTTATTTCTATATTTTTTTGCGTTCCTGCATAAATCCGGATCAGTGGTATCAGAGCGGGTCTGCTCTTTCTTTGTTTTTCTTTGCATGTCCCCAACGCGTCGTGGTATAAGGAGTTAGGGCTCGATCTGGTTGAACCCTTGCAAGATCAGCCTCGCAAACCCCGACGACCTCCCATGGCAGAAGAAAAGAAAGATGAGGGAGCAGGAGATCCTATCAAAATACTGCTCGAGGAGGCCCTCGAGAAACAAAGGAACGCGATGATGAATAACTTTGCTCAAATCCTTCAACGACTACCCACATATGGCGCATCTGCATCCAACAGCCACTCTGGAGGCGCCACTCCCTTCAAGGTGCAGGTAAAATTTGACATTCCTATATTTGAAGGAAAAATAGATGCAGACGCTGTAGACAAATGGTTAAATTTGTTGGAAGGGTATTTCTCGGTCCATGACTTCTCTGACCGAGAAAAGATTATTTTTGCACTCCTCAAAGCCGCCCCCCATGTCAAAGACTGGTGGGAAACCTACCGTGAGCAAGAGGGCGAAGGGGAACCCTCTCTGTTTTCGACCACACCCACTTGGAATTCATTCCGAGACGGCATCAAGGAACAATATTACCCCGTGGGGAGCTATGAGGACAAATACATCCAATGGACCACGCCGTGTAAACAAGATCAAGATGTGCACGAACCGACGAACTGCTCCATACCCCCGCGCACAAAGTTGGGTATTAAAGATTCAGAGAGACATTTGGTGCTCAAGTACCGCGGTTGTCTCAGACAAACACATTCAGAGGAAATGGAGTTCCTCGACATTACATCGCTTGGCACGGCATATCGCTATGCCGCCAAGATCGAGCGTAAATTTAAGGTAATAGCGTGTGACTTCGATCTGCGAATCCGAAAGGTGCCCCCGAATTCAAGAACAAGGGCAAGGCCAAAGCAATGCGACCAAAAACACCACAAATCCAAAGAAGGAAACAGGGAAGTGGTGTGAATTTCACAACAACCCCACTCATAGCACAAACGAGTGTCGGGCCAAATAGTCTTTGGTGGTCGAACTAAAGGCACCCGAATCAGATGCATTTTCTAATCCTGAGTTAGAACCAGACAAAGGCAATGACAAAGGGAAGCAGATCATTGATGCGGATCCCAGTGCCATTGTTGCCACCACCAAGATCCAGAAGGAGGGTCGAGAGGATCCAGAGGAGGGGGAGCGCCTCTTCCAGTCGCAGATGTGGGTGAAGGGTTCTCCGCTGCAGTTTCTCGTCGATAGCGGAAGCCAAAAGAACCTCATTTCAGCAGACGTCGTGAAGTGGCTCGGCCTACCAACCATAGCACACCCGCAGCCGTATACCATCGGGTGGCTCCACCCAGGGAGAGATCTCCGCATCCGCCAGCAGTGCCGCCTTCCATACAGTATCAAGCCATTCACGGATGAGGTATTGTGTGATGTTGCTCCTCTTGATGTAGCCGATGTATTATTGGGCCAACCATACTTGTGGAGGCGACATGTTGTGTATGAGTCTAGGCCTCGTGCTGTTATTATTACTTTGGGAAATAACTTGTACAGGATACCCGAGGTAGTACCGCCTCCTGCCATCTCTTTGACTACTGCAAAACAACGCAGTAAGATTGTTTCCCAGACCAGGAAATTCATTTTCCTTACGACTCACTCACATGGAAAGAAGAATATTGTGGCCACAACCTCGAAACAGGGCTCCCTTTCACGGCTGCAGCAGATGGACAAAGTCATGGAGGAATACGATGACAATTTCTCCTCACTCATAGAGGTTCCTCTACACTGTCAGGACAAGCACTCCATTGATCCGACTCCCAATGCACCACCACCCGATGTTTCCATACATCCTGCAACTACACATACAGAATCCAAACATGTACTGTATGAGGCTGATAAAGAAACCAAATTTACTAAACGCATCCAGCATGTCCACCCGCAGGTCCATGACATCTTCAACACATCTAATACTCAGTTCAACAGAATTTTCCTCATCTCATGGAGGATCTCAACGCAATTGGGACCATTGCTTCCTAAGGAGGGAGGAATGATCCAGGTGGATATCGGTGGCCACCCACCTATTCCATTTGGACCAGCACCATCAATTCTTGCAGCTTTTCACATTCAGCACAACTTACTATTTTTAGCAGTTTTTCGGGTCCTCCACTCTCGGAGCCGTTTTGGGGGCTTAATGATCCAGGTGGATATTGGTGGCCACCCACCAATTCCATTTGAACCCCCATCTTCAGTTCTTTCAATTTTCAAGTTGCAACAAAACTTACTATTTTTAGCAGTTTTTCGGGTCCTGAACTTCCGGAGCCGTTTTGAGGCCCTAAACGACATTTTTTGGGAAAACGAAGAGCAACATGGGTCCATGGACCGATGTTGCTCATTCAAAAATTAAATTCCTCGGATAGATCTTTCTAACGAGCTATTGAGCGCGTCAAACGGAGATCGGGTGCCAAAGTTATGCCCCCGGGAAGTTGAACCACCAATTTACCCAAACGGGCGCCCACAGTTTTGGCGCCTCATCTCCTACGGTTAGTTTTTTGGACGTTTCAGATTCTACATTGTTTCTCAACAATAAATAGGCCCTCGAGCCTCATTGTAACACAGTTCAGAGGTCTGTAGCCATCACATCTCTTCTCAGAGATTCGCTACCAGCACCCTAGCTATTTTATTTCCATTATGCCTGTAAGCATATTTCTGTTATTTGATATTAATGAAATGAAGCATTATTTCCGTTGCATCTCTATGTTCATGGTTACTTCTGTATTCTGTTGCGTTCCTGCATAAAATCCGGATCAACATGTTCCCAAGTTCAGAGGTGTTATATGGACACTTAGATTCGAAGTATGACACATATGGACTCTTCTAGAAGGCATTGTCCATGTGGAGATTCCCAGAACAATGAAAATTCTGCTCCCAGGTGACCAACGCACTCTTGAATGTCGAAAAGTGGATTAAAGTGCACCCTTGAATGGAGGATAATTATTATGCAAAGTAGTTAGTCTGTGTAGAGGCAGTTTTGGTGATTTCATAAGTGATTAACATATACTGCAAACCTTGGAAATCTCACAATATAAGCCATGAATGAATTGTTCTTCTCTTAGGGCATATAGAAACTGAAATGTAAGGGGATGATAGACCCTATTTCATTGGTCCTGGGGATGATGTCTAGTTTGAACAGGTCATGGGGGATGATGCCCAAATTGACCTATAACAGCTGCCCCCTAAAGCATGAAGTCAAAATAATAATAATATATTTGAATGAGATTCTTTATGATGTGGTGAGATGGAACCGAAGTGGAGTGGCGACTTGCATCAATCTTACAATACATTGCATCATGATATTTTCATCTTGATCACGAATTGCCGAGGGAGACATTCCCATGCTCAACACATAAACTATCTAATAACATGTACATAGTGTAGAAAGTTGTTACATTGGAATGTTTCCCAATACATACATGCCTACAGATATAGTCCCATGTTCGGTTGATGATTTATAGGTAATGTCACCATACAGGTAATGTGTACAACAATATTGAAATCGTAGCTCGGATGGCTAAAACTAGATCCAAGGCCTTCTTATCTCGTTCACTTGATCGTTCAGGTACAAGTCTAGCTATGTGAAGATATAATTTGTGAGTTGTTAACAAACGTGAGAGAACCACCATTGATGTTAATGGCTCTCAAGGTACTATAGTACATTTTGCAAGGCGTGAATAGATGATTTGATGTCAAACGCTAAACAAAATATTTCGATCAAAGGTCTGGAAGCGATGATCTTGTGGATGTTGTAACAAGCCTCATGGTACTGGAAGATGATGTTTCTAAGTAAACTTCTTGGATGATGATTTGATGTCAACCGAAAGCCACTTTATCGCGACACAGGAGTTACTGATTTTGGAGACAAATTGTGACTTGATATAACAATGTTTAGGGATGACTATCATGAAAATGAAGTTTTACAAGTATTAAAGAAGGATGAGCATTCACTGGATAAATTTTCTTGAAGATATCAGCGACATTGAGATGAGTTGGCAGCATTGACCCAAAACTGAAGTGAAGGTATGGTGAACCATACATATGAATGAACCGTTAAGAAGATTACCCAACCCAAAAATTCACAATGATGGAGTGAAGTGTCATGTTTGTTAGACTCCTGTATTTCACAGTATCACAAGGTGACTGATTATTTCTCAGATCTCTCATACTCAAAATAATATTCCATGACTACCATTTATTTTCAGGAGAAAAGGGAAATCCTAATTGTCAAGAGCTTCAAAGGAATCAATCTACCTTTCAGTTCAGTAGAAGAAAGAAAGTGTTGCTGATAAGGTGTGATGGTGGTTAAACTTCATTTCTGCCCTCATTCCATTTCATTCACCCTCTTTTTACCTCATCCATATTCTAAATTTCTACACCTTATTTATTTCAAAGCCCTTATTTAACTATTAAAATTCAGATTTTAAAGTTAAAAAGAGTAGCTCCACCCACCCACTAAAAGCTGTATCTTACAAGACTTACCACTTACCATAGCTTTGCCCGCCCATCAAACAGTCGTATACCATAAAAATCACCTCTTTCCCGCACTTTGCACCCCATGAGTTTTAACCTTTTCTACTTAACTCATCGCCGAAACATAAAACCCCACCGATGCGATATGGTGGGACCCATACAACCTTTATACATTACCCAAATTTGCATGCAAGCCTTTGTATTTTCTCATTTTCCTTACCTTCCACCTTTTCGTACTTCTCAACATTTAGCGCATCGCATTTCGCACTTTGCACATTTTATAACTTACCTTTTAGCATCCGCAAGTTAATTGTTTTAACTTGCGATATGACTCGATCACAAACGCACATCGCAAGTTTTAAAGGATAAGCGCGAAGGTAAATGTTAAATTCACCAAAGTGCGATATGCAATGATGGTGGGGCCCGATCGCAAACTGCAAATCACAAGTTTTAAAGGATAACCACAGAGATAAATGTTAAATTCACTGAAGTGCGATATGCGATGATGTGGCAAGGTGATGTTGCAAGATGACATGGTAGCTGACATGGCCTTGGCCCGCATACCACACATCGCAAGTTTTAAAAGTTAAGCACGGGGGTAAATGTTATAATTGATGAAGTACGATATGTGATGTGGTGGGGCCCAATTGCAATCGCACGTCGCAAGTTTTAAAGGTTAAATGCAAATGTAAATTTAAGTCTTGCGCTATGTGAAGTATGATGTTGGCATGGATGAGATGTTGTTATATCGCTAAAATATAAATGATTTCAAATCCGAGTGCATTGGGTCAAATACACTGTTTTGTGAAGAACAGGGGCTAAGCATGATAGCAGGACTCAGCTACACATTCAAAGGGTTTTTCCACCATTTACCCAAGAGAAGGGAATTTCTGCCAAACGTTAAAATAGCAAAGGGTTTATGTTTTAAAATATGACAAAGCTACCTAGATTGAAGACTCATTCGAAAATAGCGTGCCAGTGGGGTCAAGTCAGGAAAAAAGGGCATTTGTGATATAAAGGCATAAAACAAAGAGGCAGCAACATGGCCACTGATCCACAAAAACACCAGCACCTCATAAATTTAATAATTCCATAACAGTTTTCTGAAGATGAAGAGCCAAGGCATCAGAGCCTTTCTCGCCTCTTCGGTATCACACCAGCCATATCCTAATCATTGCACAATTAATAAACAGACTGCTAAAGCCACTATTGAAGGTCGAGATTGTCTTATCACTGCCTGCATGTCTTCACTTGTCCAGTTTTTGCTTGAATGTAATCACTTCAGTAGACAGATTAATCGACTTAAGTTTTGTATAAATACTGCATGCACTAGCAGTATGAGGGGAGGCCCAGAAGGGAAAAAACATTGTAAGGTCTCATTTGTTTGTAAGTAATCTCTTTTGGATGAATGAATGAGTATGTTTTTTCCAGATCCTTGTGTTGTGATCTGTGGTGAAGTGCTTCTCCCATGTAATTTGTGATTCTTATGTTTTAAATACTACTTTATTTTCTTTACCGCGGATATAAATTTTTGTGTAGGATTTACCATGGGGTACCCTACTCAGCCTTGAAACAGTGCATTATGTTTTCCTCCAAGACCGGAATGTAGAATTCAGAGACGGTCTGCTCTGCATTCCCATTGAACCTTAAGCTACTCCTCTTCTCCATTTCATAAGATTTTAATATCCATTGACATGGCTAGCTTGCCTGGTTGCACCTGACCTTAGTTGTTCATCCATTTGAATCTATTTTCACCTGTTTGACTCCATAGACCAATGGCCCCCTTCTGCCGCCACAACAAAAAATATTCAAACAAACCCCTATGCACTAATAGCTAGCCTAAAACGTCCCTATAAACTAATATATGTCTAACACAGAGAGCCCTCTATAAATCTAGGAAGGCTAGGTCCTGGATTCAAAAGCAGTTTGATGTTACCCTCTGCGGTTCTCTCTTCAGCCTTCAAAATTAAGGGGTGATAACACAATGGCGACTCCAATGGGGAACAAGTTTCATCTTCCTCAGTAACACTTATAAACTTTATTTTTAACTTTGCTGGTGAATAGAAGTCAAACACCAGAAGGTTTTTCCATTCACTTGGCGACTCGATTGGCAACAAAATCGAGAAACAGAGATTCACTGGCGACTCCACAGTTTTCAGTTGACCTAAAGGCTCCACTGGTAGACGAATCCAGATCTATTACGGACATGCAGTGACTCCATTCTTTGAATTACTGACAAGATGAATCCAGGAATACAACCTAGGTATGCTACAATGAACAGAGATCACATTCCTGGATTCCCACACAAAATGCATTAGGTAAATTGTGACAAAAATCTTCCTATTTTTCAAGATGAGAAGGTTGATGATGATTTGTTACATCTCATTAAATTTCATATACACTCATGGATGTTGAAAGTCGAATGGCATGAGGATTACCTCATGAAGATGTTCATGGTAACATTAGAAGGGAAAACAAGGGAATGGTATGAAAATATGAACTCTGGTATTTTATTTTCTTTAAAATATTTCCACGAGGTGTTTTATGATCATTATAAAGAAAATTCTCCATCTTTATCATTAGCTAAAAATTGTTGTGATCAGTCTGAGGATCTCATACAATACCTTGTAAATATTGATTAAGATCTATGAAATTGGCATCCTGAGGATCTCTTAGAAGAAATTTATGAATTTCGTTCTCAATTTAACTATCATGATAACCAAGAGAAGTTAGTTGAAAATGAAAGCACTCAAGAAATGAAAGTAGATTTAAAATATCTCTTTGTGGAGAAAAATGATAATTCATCTGCTATTTTGTGTGAGGCTAAAGAAGACATTCAGTCTCATGATCAGTATTCACAAGAGAAAGAAAAAAATTGTTGTTTAATCCAAAGAAAACAAAGACTACCTCCTCCTTTAACTGAAGAAAAAATTAATCATATTCTAAGCATGAAGCTAGCCTCTAAAGTTTTATGTAATGAGGAGATTATTTCTATTTGTTCTACTACTAATTTATGTACTGAAGTGTTGTCTCATGAAGAAAAAAATGTAGAAGATATTGATATTGATGTTGTTTTACATTCTCAAGAAGGCTTATTGCCAGAAAGTGCTTTTGTTCATCAAAATGATGGCCTTCAAATAGAATTCAACAATCTCAGTCAAGACATACTAGGTTTTCTTGAGGATAGCATATTGGTATATAATGAGGATGCCATGTTAGATGACCATGAAGGATTCGTAGACATTATTTTTCAGAAGGGTCCTGACTAGGACAAATTGGAACAAAGAGTAGTCCTAGATGAAGCTTGTTATTTGAATCCTCAGGACCAGGTATTGTTCCAAGATCCTTTTGTTGGAATTTTAGAATCATCTAAGGAAGGAGTATGCTATGACATGAATGGTTTGTTGTATATTTTAAGGAAAATTTTGAACAATGTTGTTCAATGAAAAGTAATATGGGAGTGGACCTTTTGTTTTCTCAGCCTATTCAAAAAGGTGAATAAGAATAAATCATGTATTCATTTACTTGATTGGTTACATTGGAAAAAAAAAAGTTCACTTAGTGTATATATCATATCCAAGTTATATTAGGGTAGGTAGGTGTGAAAATAAGCTCAGTACTATGAGAATTTTTTCAGCTTTAGGTCCGGAATGTTTTTTTTTTTTTAGTTCAAGTGTGTCCTGGACTTGTGTAGCATATTAAGTTGTAGTTTTGTGATCAGCCCAATGGATTAAGACACTGGTCTATTGTGTTATTGACACCTCCTGAAGGAGCTGCCATCCCCAGCTGGATCCACTGTTAGACTCCTATATTTCATAGTATCACATGGTGACTGATTATTTCTCAAATCTCTCATAGTGAAAATAATATTCCATGAATATCATTTATTTTCAGGAAAAAGGGGAAATCTTGACAGTCAATAGCTTCAAAGGAATCAATCTGCCTTTTAGTTCAATAGAAGGAAGAAATTTTTACTGATAAGGTGTGATGGTGATCAAACTTCATTTCTGCCCTCAGTCCATTTCATTCACCCTCTTTGACCTCATTTTCTCCATATTATAAAGTTCTACACCTTATTTTTTTTAAACCCCTCTTTAACTATTAAAATTCAGATTTTATATTTAAAAAGAACAGTTCTTCCCACCCACTAAAAGCCGTATCTTACAAGACTTACCACTTACCGCACCTCTGCCCGCCCATCGAACCATCGTATACCATATACCTTACCTCTTGCCCACACTTTGCACTCCGCAAGTTTTAACCTTTTCTTCTTAACTCATTGCTGAAACATAGAACTCCGTTGATGCGATATGGTGGGACCCATCCAACCTTTATACATTACCCAAATCCGCATGCAAACCTTTTTATTTTCACATTTTCCTTACCTTCCACCTTTTCACACTTCTCAGCATTTAGTTCATCACATTTCTCACTTCACACATTTTATAACTTACCTTTTACTACCCTCAGGTTAAATGTTTTAACTTACGATATGACCCGATCGCAATTTCACATCACAAGTTTCAAAGGATAAGCACGAAGGTAAATGTTAAATTTTCCAAAGTGCGATATGCGATGACAGTGGGGCCCGATCGCAAACCACAAATCGCAAGTTTTAAAGGATAACCATGGAGGTAAATGTTAAATTCGCCAATGAGATATGCGATGACGTGGAAATGTGACATGGCAACTGACGTGGCCCTAACCTGCATAATGCACATCAAAAGTTTTAAAATTTAAGCGCAGGGGTAAATGTTATAATCATCGAAGTGCAATATGTGATGCGATGGGGCCCAATCGCAGTTGCACGTAGCAATTTTTAAAGGTTAAATCCAAAGGTAAAGTTCAGTATTGCACCATACGAAGTGCGATGTTGGCATGGATGCGATGTGGTTATATCGCTGAAATCTAAAGGATTTCAGATCCGGGTGCATCGGATCAAATATGTTGTTTTGTGAAGAACAGAGGCTACGCACAATAACAGGACTCAGCTACACATTCAAAGGGTTTTTCCACCATTTATCTGAGAGAATGAAATTTTTTCCGAATGATAAAATAATACCAGGTTTATGTTTTAAAAGCCGCCAAAGCTACCAGGATTGAAGAATCATTCAAAAAGAACGTGCCAGTGGGTTCTAGTCGGTCAAAAAGGGCATTTGTGATATAAAAGAATAAAATGAAGAGGCAGCAACACGACCACCGATCCACGAAAATGCTAGCACCTCATAAATTTAATAATTCCACAATGGCTTTCTGAAGATGAGGAGCCAAGGTGTCAAATCCTTCCTCGCCTCTTCAACATCACACCAACTGATCTTGATCATTGCACAATTAATAAACATATTGTTAAAGCCACTGTTGGAGGCCAAGATTTTCTTATCACCACCTGCATGTCTCCACTTGTCCAATTTCTATTTGAATGTAATCACTGCAGTAGACAGTTTAACCAACTTAAGTTTTGTATAAATATTGCATGCATTAGCAATATGAGGGGAGGCCCGAAAGGGAAAAACCATTGCAAGGTCTCATCTATTTGTAAGCACTCTATTGTGGATGAATGAATGAGTATGTTTTTTTCCAGATTCTTGTGTTATGATCTGTGGTGAAGTGCGTCTCCCATGTAATTTGTGATCCTTCTATTTTACATACTATTTTCTTTTCTTTACTGCGGATAGAAATTTTTATGTAGGATTTACGATGGGGTACCCTGCTTAATCTTGAAATAGTATATTATGTTTTCCTCTGAGACCGAAAAGTATAATTTAGAGATGGTCCGCTCTACATTCCTATTGAACCTTAAGATCCTTCTCTTTTCCATTTCATAAGCTATTAAGATCCATTGACATGGCTAGCTTGCCTGGTTGCACCTAACCTTTGTTTTTAATCCATTTGAATCTTTCTGCAGTTGTTTGACTCCATAGCCCAATGGCCCCCTTCTTCCACCTCAACCAAAAATCTTCAAACAAACCCCTATGCACTAATAGATAGCCTAAAAAGCCCTTATAAAAAAAGCTATATCGAACAGAGAGAGCCCTCTTTGAATCTAGGAAGGCTAGGTCCTGGATTCAAAAGTGGTTTGATGTTTCCTTCTGTGGTTGTGTCTTTAGCCTTCAGAATTATGGGGTGATAAAAATGTTCAAGAGCGACTTACTACCATCACAAGTTCTGTTCACTTTCCCAAATTTTCCTCGGTCATTTGTCAACCAATACCTCTTTATTTTTTAACAAGCTTTAGGAGTATAAAATATGCTTGATCTATAATTCAACCCTTTGGGTGAATACGCATCGCTATTTAATAATTTAACGAGTCTAGCGATAAATGAAACTCTATTATTTCCATGATAGACAGGCATGTCACTAATTTATGTTTTAACGAGCTTGACGATAGTGACAACCCGATCCTTTTTTCATATATAAAGAGTTTGAAAAAGAGGACAAAAGAAAAATCCATGAGTCCTTTTTCGTAAATTTGTCACTCATATCCGAAAAAGTGTAAAATAATATCTGAGAGAACCTCCTAGCCATGTTCGACTAAGGTTTTCCTTTTTCGTAAATAATCTATCTCAGTCCAGAAAAGGGTTAAACTTATACTGAGTAGATGTCTTTTCATTTAATTTTACGAGCTTGAAAATACAAGTGCTTGGCAATATTTTCACATTATCAGTCTAAAAAGAGGTAAAATAAGACTCCATGGGTTCCTTTTTCACCGTTATTGAAGCTCGAAAAAGAGATAAAATTGTGCTTCAAGTCCTTTTTCATTTTGATCAAATCTCAAAAAATAAGGATAAAAGTATGCTTTGTGGCCAAATCATTCTTGGATAAGTGTGCATGACTAATATGCTATGTTAGATGTAAACCTGTTCAATAAAAAATCAAATGGATTAAAAATACATGTTTCATGGTAAAAAAATGAATAAAAACCATAGTCACAACAATAAATATGATTTGCAAATAATCAAATGACTAATTAAAAGAGCTTTACTATTCATTTTCACCATTTGAAATTTACCATTTGGATTTTCGAGCTTTGAACTTTTTTTTTCCCCCAAACTTTAGTTGTTGATTGCAATCGATTTTGTGGATGCTTTTCCTCGTCGTTCGATCTAGGTTAAACCTATAAATCTCCTCTTTCCTTCAGCAGTCTTTATGTTTCATTTCATGGCATTTTTTATGGATTTGGGCCCCTTAGGTTAAATTTATTTTTCACATAGGCAAACACTCTCTTGAGTGTTGAAAGGTGTGTTGCAGTGCACTGGAATTGATGACCAGGTGCACTTGCAACACACTGTACCTTGACCAGCGGTGCGTTGGGTGCAATTTAGATTTTTGTTATTTGTAGTGTGCCCAAATTTTTCCCGGTTTTTTTGCATGAAATGGGTCCTTATGAGACTTATGGTTTTGTCAGGGATTCAACAGACCAAAATGATGATTACATGGAGGTAAAGAGAACAGGAGGAACAAAACATGATTTCCCTAAATGATCTAGGTACTTTAAGAGCCCTAAGAGACTATGGGTTTCTGAAGTACTTCAGACTATCGGGTATGAGGCAACAGATGGAACTATTGGATTTCCTTGTTTGTTCATGGGATCCAGCGATAGAGGAATTTCATATTGCAGTATTTCAATCCAGGGGCTCAACCTAGGTAGGATGGGAAAATAAATATCCGTGATGTTCATGATTTTCCATTGAGAACCATCTTATTCACGATCGCAAAGCTTGCTGGTACCGCTACCCTACACGTAGCAAAAAAATCCTACATGTAGTATGCACTAGAGTGCTTGGAACCAACATTTTCAACTGGGCTGAAGTTGTACTTTCTCAAATGAAAGAAAAACTAAGCAAGGAAAAGGGAGGAAGGAAGAAAATTTTCAACTATGGCTCGATCCTCATTTCTTTTGCCTTTGATATAGCCTCAGCATGTGACGTCGGGTATATCCAACCCTAGAGATCCAAGGATGCAGAGATGGGTAGAACTGATGGCTAGACATGCTGGTCAAGTGACCATCATTTTATTGATTGAATTCTTCGCCTAGTTCAGGTGACAGATGATCACCATCGATTGCATATGCTAAGGCATCGACTTCCGAGGAGATACAGATTTAGCTTCACCCAAAGGTGCTCAATGGGGTGCAATTGGTAAGAATGTTTTGACCATTTTTTTTTATTTTTGTAAGGTTTATACATGTTTTTGTATTTTTATGTTCTCCCAAGACTAAACTAAAGTTTTGATGTATGCAGATGTAGGTCGAGTTTGACGAGTGGGACAGCTAGAGCAGGGAGTGGATGAGCCAATAGAGAGGGTTTACAACAGAGCAGTCCTTCGAGATTTTGATATGGTAGAGACTCTTTTTGAGCTTCAATAGAACATATAGGGGTTGACCTTTAGTATTTCAGATTGCCGGATCGAAGAGTTACCCATGCAACTATAGAGCCATACTATTGGTGTTCCTAAATTTTGGATGCGGTTACAGCATATGCTAGCTAGATCAGTAGCATCTTATCATGAGCACCACTAGTTTGCTTTTAACATGTTGCATACATTTTGAGGTCAGATTACCAATGTATCTTGGGCACAAATTTTGTAAAAACATATCACTATCTATCTATTTTTTTTTCAGTTTTTTCCTATATTTATTGCACAATCCTATTCAATTATGCGAATATATGTTTACATGTGTTGCAAATGTTTGTTTATAATGTAATTCGCTAAGGAATCAATTAATGTGTTCAAGTTTCTAGAAATGTGTTGATATTGAATGAAATCAAAATTTCTTTCCAAAAGTCTAACTCTAAGGAACATATGATGCAGTGTTGGATTTTTGACAGTATAAACACTAGTAAGTTGCAGTACCACAAGTTATGAGTCTAACCTAGTGATGTTGCGGTTAATACCAAATGAAATGGCTTCAGAGAGAAGTTTGATCAACGTGCTATACTTAGCAATATTTTTTGTATATTGACCAATATAAATGCCTTTTAAACTCACTACCTCACTGTTCAAAGTGAAAATGGCCCATGCTCTAGAGGATAGATTTTTCATACTACGACTAGCACCATCAGCATACCCAACGAATGGTTCCAAAGATTCAGACATCTACAATGAAATGTAAAGTGGATTAATAACTTCAAGAAAAATATATAAAAATAAACTAAGACAATAAATGAAAATCAATAGCATATATACAATATAATACAATGGTTTCCTACGCTCATGTTTAAGCATAGTAACTTTTTAGATACAACCCATTTCGGGGTTGCGCCAACATAATTCTATCGTAATCTACCAAATCATAGGCACCTTTAGCAAGAAATATTTTGATAATATAGGGGCCATGCCATAACAGCTCAAATTTCCCTGTACCTATTACATCAGCTTCCTAATCATAAATAAGGACCAAGTCACCCTCTCAGAATATGCAAGGTTGGACATGCTTGTCGTATTGCACCTTTATACGTCTCTTATGTGCTTCTTTGGCCAATGTGGATTCATGACGCGTTTCATCAAGATGGATGAGGTTAAAAAGACACGCTTCTTCATCCTAGGCTTCAGGTAACAATCCGATTGCGAGTTTTGACGACGGTATTTGATGTTGGATTGGCAAGGTAGCTTTCAGACCATACACCAATTAAAAGGGGGTAAATCCAGTTGTGTTTCGCACCGAGGTTCAGAACGCCCAAAAAGAAGAGTACATGATCAAATTCCAATTTCGTTTGTGAACTCCTATCATTCATTGAAGCATTCGTTTAAGAATATTTTTAATAGCCTCAACGTGTCCATTTGATTGTGGATAATACGGAGTAGAACTATCATGGGGTAGTCCTGATTTTGCAGTCAACTCCTTCATCATATGATTGCAAAAATGCGAACCATGATCTGTGACTATAGCTTGTGGAACACCAAACTGTGAAATGACATGATTAAAGAAAAACAATGCAGTTTTTTATCCCGTGTTATTAAATGTAAGCATCGATTCGACCCACTTGATAAAGTAGTCTACTGCGACAATAATATAACCATGCCCCCCGAACAAACGAGGGTTACAAGTCATGAAGTCAATCCCCCATTTTGCAAATGTTCCCACAGAGACAACATGATGCATTGAGGATGGTGGTTTTCGGATTTTACAATCAAATATCTAGCACGCATGACAACTTCTAGCCACGAGGATACAGTCGCGAAGTATGGTAGTCCAAAACTAACTTGCACAAAGTATCTTCTGCATGGCAGCGTATCTAGACAAGTGTCCACCACAAGCCCCAACATGACAATCATTTAAAACCTTTTCTGCCTCCTCATGAGTGAGTCACCTTCTAAAAACTGTATCGACACCAGGACGATAAATTTTATTGCCAACGATCAGATAATATTTCGCTTGGTATCGAATATGTTGTTGGTCAGAGCGAGAGGTATTAGGCCGAAAAGTTTAGGTCTAGAGATAAATGATAAAATACCCATACCAAGGATCAGATGATCTGATCAGAAAAAGAGACTCATTAGGAATAGATCGTTTCAATGTAGTAGCAGTACTATCAGATGGGAGGTCACACAGAAGGTCAGCCAAAACTAAAGATTTCTTTAAATTTGATTTTGTGAATTCCAAATCAAACTCCTGCAAAATGACAATCCATTTTGCATAATTTCCCCCCAGCAATTGACATGATAAAATGTAAGTCATGGTGTTGTAATCCAAAATTAAAATGGTCTTTCAAAACAGGATATAGTGGTGAAATATTTGGACAGCTTGAACAACCACCAAGGAAAGCTTTTCTACTTATGAATACTTTACTTTTGTATCATTGAGATTACAACTAAAATAATAGATCGGATTTTCTATCCCATTTTCTACTTGGACCAATACCATAGCAATGGTTGTATTAGTCGTGATAATATATAAGAAATAATCACTCTGATAATTGGGGGGATACATTAATGACGCCCAGACAAGTGTATCCTTGACAACATCAAAAGAAGCTTGTGCAACCTTATCCCAATGGAAGGGGATCCCCTTTTTCAAGAGACGAGTAAATACTTTAGCCATTTCGGTGTAGTTGGGTATGAAAATCCTTAGTAAGTTAGCCTTTCCCTGAAGTTTCTATAACTGAAGAGAATTTGATGGCGTAGGCAAATCAAGAGTGGCTCAAACCTTCATTAGGTTGATTTTGAATTCCTTTTTTTGAGATGATGAATCCTATCCAACGACCATAACCAACACAAAAGACTCATTTATATGGATTGAGGCATATTTTGTAGTGTCAGCAACATAAAATGATGGATCTCAAATGCATCGAGTGATTAGTCCAGCTTCGTGAATGCGCAGGTAAATCTTCTAGATAGGGTTGAACAATGTGCTTGATTTCATTGAAAGCATAATCCATTGCTCTCTGAAAAGTTTCCCTGAATTTATTTAAACCAAATAGGAGTTTCTGATAACAGAATGTGCCCCAAGGATAGATGAATGTTGTCTTATATTGGTCCTCTAGGTAGATATTCATTTGATTGTAGCCAGAAAATCCATACATGAAGGAAAAGATTTCCCATCCAGCAGAATCGTCAATAATTTGGATGATAAAGGGAGTAGGATAGTTGTCGTTCTGACAAGCAAGATTGACATCCCGATAATCGACACACACTCTGATGGTCAATTGTTTCTTCATAACAGAAAAAAAGTTGGAAACCCACTCAGTAAGTGGAACAACGTAAATGAAACGAGCACACAATTTTTTTTTCAACTTCTACTTTAATGGCATCGACCTTCTTCGGATGAACAGGATGAAGGCATTGACGTATCGGTTTGACATCAGGGTACATATTAATGGTGTGTTCAACGATATTATTATATATGCCTGGAATTTCCTCGTAATACCAATAAAATACATCACGAAATTCACGAAAGAGAGAGCGATATGTTTCAAGTTTTGATGGAGAACAAGACACGCCGACATGAATCTACAACGTTGAGTTTGGTCGAAATATTGATAGAAATTTTTTCTTCAATATTTGATAAATTTCGCTCGAATTAGATTGCATTAATAGGAAAATATTTCGAAAAGAATGTTTTGATCGATGGGTGATATAGTTCAATAATATTATCTTCTTTGCAATCCTGAAGATGGGAGAGATGATGATGATCTTCCCATGGTTCTCCTTCTGATATCATGGATTCCACAATATTCTCACATGTCAAGAAAGTGGATGAAAAAGGATCAGACAGAGTACAAAAATCTAGTGAACAGTCAACCCAAACGACCGACGATGATGATTTAAGATTCACCACCCAAGCCATGTAGATTGATTTCTATGCCAGCTCAACTGGGTTGGGCGGAAGAAATTCATCCAACATAACAACTTCAGAATCACCTATAATCTTCCTTAAGCCAAATGGAGTGGAAGATATCATATAGCAGGTCTCTATGCTTGCAATTTCTGCTGAAGTCGCAGGTGGCGGTAATGCAAAGGTTCCCATGAGGGAATAATCCTTTAAGAATCCTACACCAATGTTTTGAAGTGCAAGTTGGGATGCGTGAATTAGCGTAACACTTCTGGTTATGGTTACTTGGGAACTGGAGGCAAAGAAGGATAGTTGATTAATGACTGTGATGACACCTTTATGTGGAAAGTTGATTATTCTAAAATATGTAGAGATGATCGCATTCATAGCATATGCCCATCACCTTTCAAGTAAAATGTTGTAATCAAGGGGTCCATCAACAACCTCAACTTCAACATTCACTATTTTTTCCACTAGTTCAACATGCAGGTTATTAATGATACCGCAAGGCTTATATGTGCATTCATTGAAATATTTCATTGTCTTAGGTGATTGAGATAGGCACGACAAGCCATTTGATTTCCAGCAATTTAGAGACATAATGCACATAGATTCTCCCTCATCAATAATAGTACGATGAAAGAGGTGATTGAGAACATTCACTTGGATGGAGAATGTGAATTTTGTTCGTAATTGTGGCACATAGCCCATATGATTAAAGGCTACGAGATTGGAATCTATTGGATCGATTCCACCTATTGCCGACAACAAAGCCTACTTTTGGGAGGGAAAATTTTGAAGCACCTCAAGCACTGACATAGCTGAAGAGGATTGAGCCAAATCTTCAACTTATTATAATTTTGAGCTGCTCGGGCTCAAGGATTAAATGTCGATTTATGAATGACTACCTTTGGTGGTTTTATTGTCAATTCAAGAATAACAGTTTGTGGTATCGATTCCATAGAAAGATTCGTGTTCGATGTCATAGGTTGATCAGTAGCCTGACTACCGTAATATTTATTATGCTTTGACACCAAAACATCAGTCGATGGCTTCGTGACAAACAACATATGCACTTTGGAACTAGAAGTTGGATCCGTAGTAAAAAAATTTGTGTCCGGATTCAGAAATGGATCTGTCAACACATTGGATTCATGCGAGGTTGTAACCAATTTTGAGACTTTAGCGCGGTGAGGACGATCTCGAAAAAAGTGTTCCTCATTACATGTTATGCAAGGGTAAGGAGTTTTTTGATTTCTACTCAATTGATTAGATTATCTTTCTTGCATTTTAGAAGTTTTATTTTTCTTTGATTTCCCCTTTTTCTTACTTTCGGGTTGCTTGTCACTTTTTCCCTTTTCAGATGACATGGCACAGATTTTGAAAGAAGGTGTAGGATCATATGCAGTAGAGTGATGTGTGCTTGCAGTACCGATCATACCGTCTCTGGCATGAGACTCCTTACATGGAGGAGGAACAATAATATTAGACCACGACGCCTTTGGAATTTTCTCGTAGAACATGCCAAATTGTGTGTAAATCAAATCTAAGTACTGGGCACAAGAAATAACCTGCTCTTTAGTGACCACACCACCCTTAGCCACATCCATAGTAATATATGGTAAAAGGGACTTAATGAACCATTTAGCAAGGGTATTATCAAGAAAAAATGTCTTAACCATTCTACGATGATGATGCAAGTCATGAATATGATTAGAAATGTGAGTAGCATTAGTCTGTTTAAAATTAATCAAGAGTTCCGTTTCAGTTTCGTATCGTATGGGTAACTGAAAGTGGATCAAAAATATAGTAACTAGGGTAGTGAAATTATTAAAAGAAGCTCTTCGTAACTCAATCTACCATTTCGCAACCGGACCAATGAGCGTATGATGGAAAAGACGTTGTTGAACGAAGTACTCATTTAGGGAGTTAGATGAACACCACAAATGATAAGTCATAACAAGCATCAACGAGTCTTCCCCGGGGTTTCCATTGAACATAGGAATATCCGAGGGTAATTTATGAGGTATCATCGGCCACCAAGGAGCATAGTTGATTGGATCATTGGTGAGCCAGTTTAAATCTGGTAACCCTAAAGTTGCCACAAAAGGAAAATGTCCAATTAAGTTAGGTTGAGCATATCCAGGGTATGATGGAATTGCTTAGGAAATAGGCCTTTGAGCACCAACATAAGGAATCTGTTGCTGGTAACCCAAAGAGGGGTTGTTTTGAAAAGAAAATGCTTGAGGATTCTGTTGACCAAAACCTAGGTACGCTACTTGTTGAAATGAAGGTTGTGGCATTTACACTTGTGGCTGCTAAGGGGTCTATCCACCAATATTGTAACCCAAATTAGGATAGATTGGATTTGGATGTGGATAGGTATAACCTAGTTTTGTCTGTGACATCCCATAATATGGTATTCCAGCTTATGAATAAATAATTCTGGATATAGGTGGTTGTTGCAAACTAGCTGAAGGAGTTGGAGTCTGAGGGCCCAATACTTGACCGTATTGGGTTGAAAGACCTGCCTGAGACGGTTGAGGTACAATATTTTGAGTCTGTCACAGGGGTAAATATGTATTAACAAGCAGAGTTGATGTGGGCTCAACATGTTGAAGCAGTTGATACGAGTCTACAACCATTTGTGGTTGGATGAGTAGAGTGGGCTATCACTGACAAAAACTCATTCTAACATTAGGATGAACAAATAATGACGAAGTACTATCAATATGGGTGACCATATGTTTTCTCCCAGCATGAGGAGTATAATAAGATGGAAAATATTGTTCTCCAAATGCAGGGAGTCAAGTGGAAATTGTATTGGATGAAATATACCCAGATGGAGCAGCTTGATATTTCCCTGATGATGTATATAAAGGATCAAGTCCTTCAATACTCACTAGAGGTTTACCAGTTAGAATACCAGACGATGATTGGTGAAGTCCATGGGTTTGAGGATGCACAAGAGAAGGGTCCAGATAAATATTGGTAACCAAGTGGGACGAAAGGGCTTCCATATAGATGTGACTCCAGTGAAGTTGTGAACATCGATGGGGTAGCAAGAGTAGGTGATGTTGCAACTGGAATATTTTTTCCAATCAAAGATGTTGGCTCAGGAATGGTTATTCGACCAAATGTATGCCCTATTGGATCTACGAGAACTTGAAGTGAAACAATATCAACAAAGGCAGAGGAAGGTGAATGAGGAAAAGACTCATACAGGTAAAGCTCCGTCGTAAAATGAGTTGGAGTTAAAGCTGTTTTGTCTTGTGGTATTTCTTCAATCGATATTAAACCAGGTGGAAGGATTTCACCATTAGGCCCAAATTATATTTCAGGAGGTTGACTACGCAATATGGGAGACTCAATGACTACAATATATTCTGGGGCAACCGATACAAGAACAACTTCCGGTCGTTCGATTTCAGGATTCAGATGTTCTGGAAAAAGAGTGATAGGATCTAGATCTACTTCCAGTTGAACAACATTGGGTTCAAGAGGTATGGTCTCACTGATTGAATGGAGCATTACCACAGGCAGTTGCGAGGACTCTGACTCAACAATAGTAGATGAACCAGGATTTGTAGAAACAACTCTATCTAACTCTAGTATAAGTGAGCAAGATGTCACACTAGGGGTAATAATAGTACTAGCTTCGGTAGAGCAATATCACCTTTGTCGACCATAAATGGCTTCCAGTGGTAAAGGTGGTTTCAGTGATATTCTACGCGAATGACGGGGAAAGGGATGTTGTTCTTCCATGATGGTTGATTTTATTTTATGAACAAAAACAAATAAAAAAAATAAAAGGGTAATTCTAGGCAAAAATTTTACCAAGTAATTTTGAACTGCACAAAATAAAAGGGTAATTCTAGGCAAAAGGTTTACCAAGTAATTGTGAACTGCATAATACCTCCTGGAAAACCAAGAAGTACGGGCACGAAATATCCTCGAATGTTGCTTTTGGTGTATCAAAAGTTACAAGGCGGCTGACTCGGTTCACTATGGATGGATAGAAACCTCTCTAGTAGTGTGGTGCTAGGCACTTAGAGCAACAGAAGAAAGACTTTGCTATCACTTTCTCTAAAATAAGTAGATCCACAGAAAGATGGAAGAATCTACTTGTGATCCAAGCACTTCTTCTTCTCCTTCTATCATTTTTGTTGTTGCTCTCAATCCAGCTCAGATTGCCAGATCAACTCGTGCAAACACAAACAAACAACAACAAACAACATGCATATATAGATATCTACTTATCTTAATGATCAAGAGTTCATAAATTTTTCTCAAAATTCAAAGTTACAACGTTGTAAAATTATTGAGGGTCTTCTAGAATCAAACCTTGGACCACCAGCAGGGCACGCAGACCCTTTACCACTACTCCACGCGGTTTATTAGGCGTTTAGGTTGGTGGGTGCGCCCAAAATGGTGGTAATTGCTAAATTAACTCCAGTTAAGTTGAGTTCTCCACTTTTAGTGGAGTTTTTTTAGGTGTAACTGGGAAAAAGAGTAGGAGACTCAATTTTCACTAATTATCACTGAATGAGAAGTCATTTTTAACTAATTGGAGCATTCTGGAGTGATTGTTGTAGATAAAATAGCCATTAGAGAACTATAAATACATGTATTTGCAAAATTTTGAGCACAATGAAAGATGGACATGCCATTGGGAGTTGGACCAAGAGATGTAGCTCAGGAGGGGTGAAAATATTCATCATGCCTACTGTCTAAATTATATGTGGTGACTTATTTCTCTATTTTACACTGCCATTCAATGTTATTTAAGCTTGTTTTATGCTTCTAATTCACCTGAAATCATCTACAATTCATGGTTAAAATCGTCATTCCTTAAGAAAACTAATGAGAAAAGTATGCACATGTTTATAAACTGAAAAGAAACTTATCACAAAAAAAATAATACAACCATTTTAGATCAGATTGGTATCAAAGCTAGAGTTTATTCTATGGTGTTGTTTTGTGCAAAAGAACTGTTTAACTGTTTGCAAGCTTTTAGATGCTTACTAGGCTCAAGATCAAAATAGGAGAAGGAAAATTGGTGGGAGAAGAAGGGTCTCAAGAAGAGACAAAGAAAAGGAGAGCAAGATTGCCACAATCTCCACTACCTAGTTCACCTCCGAAGGAAGCATAAGATACATTAAGCATGCTTCAAGAGGAAGGAGAAATCCATGAAGAGGTTGACCCTAAAGAGGAAGAAAGAGTGTTCAGGAAAGCATTTCTTGACATAATTGAGATGGTTAGAATCCTTTATCAAGAAAGGAATGAGAGACTAGAAGGAGAAGGATCCAAACTTCACAAGGAAGTACAAGGATCTTCACAAGGTCACAATGATGATGATAAGTCAAAGAAAGGAAATGGAGGAGATGGAGGCAATGGAGAGCCATCATCCTCACCGTCACCATCATCATCCTCAACTTCTACTTCAGTACATCACCCACACAAGTCAAAGAACACTGGTAGAATTCCTTTTTTAAAACTTGATGTTATGTTTGAATTGTCAATTTTTAATGGTGAAGTCAATGTAGAAAAGCTTGATAATTGGATTAGGCAATTTCAGGTACATTTGAGAATCCAGAACCTTCAATATGATGATACCAAAATCCAATTATCTTCATTTAGAATGGAAGGTGCAACACTTGTTTGGTGGGAAGCCAAGACAAAGAAGGAGATGAAGAAACATGGTAAGATTATTCTATCATGATCAGATTTCATTACTACTATAAAACAACAGTTTTTTCCATTAGCTCATATGCAGAAAGCCATAATGAACTAGAAGAACTTTAAGAAATTAAAGGGAACAAATGTGCAAGAATACACCCAATAATTTACGAGAAGAGCTCTTTATTAGGGGTAGATTTTCAGAGCCAAGATACTTTTCTCAAGTACACATAACATGCTGTTCTCATGTTTAACCCCACCAATCTAGATGAAGTATGTGTTTATGCCACACATCTAAAAGATAGAGGGAAGAAAATTTCCGAAGAGGGTAGAAAGAAACCTTTTGAGGGTAAAAACGAAGAGAAGACCTCAAAAGGAAAAAACAAAAAGAATGCATCTGTTAAGAAAGAGGGAGAAAATTTGGTTTGTAAACATTGTTTGAAAGAAGGCCATGATGAAACTCATTGTTGGAAATTACATTGTGAAATGAGGCCAAAGAAACCCAATAACAAAGGGAAACATAAAACTGTTGCTACAACCCAACATGATTTAGGAGATGATTTAGGTGATGAATCTAAGATTACAGCCATGGGATTGAAGAACGTGAAGGGAAAATAAATTGAAACTAAAATCAGTACTAGTACATCAACATTTCACATACATGCTCGAAATGAAGAAGAAAGAATTGAATTGTTTCATGTGAGGGTCATATCCAAGCATACTAAGATTGACACATTGTTTGACAGTGAGTCAGAAGAAAAATTAATCTCTAAAGAATTGGTCAATAAAATTAACCCTGAGACAATACCAAATCCAAAACCATATCCTTTAGGTTGGATTTGTAAGGATGCAATTTTACAGGTTTCAAAGAAATGTATATTGCGGTTTGCAATCACTGCAAATTTTGTTGACACAATTGAATTAGATGTGGTTCCACTTGACATAACATGTATTGTGTTGGGGAGTCCTTACTTTTATGATAGGAAAGTGATATTCCATTTCCATGAGAAAAAATATCATCTATTCAAATATGGCAAGGAGTTCATTGTTAGAGCACATCACAAGAAGACAAATATTGCTATGGTAAATGCTGGACAAGTAAAGAGGATGGTAAATTCAAGTAAGAATTTTGTTCTTCTTATGATTAAGCCTAAAGCTAATGTTAATAATGAATATTTTGAGGGAATTGATAATAAGTTTAAATAATATTTATATGATGTAGTTAATGCACATCATGAGATGTTTCATGAGCCAACAAGATTTCCTCCAAAAAGAGAGATTCAACATGATATTCAGTTGCAGGAAGATTGTCCTCTTCCAAACATTGGTATGTATCACATGTCAATAATGGAGAATGATGAAATAAAGAGGCAAATCAAAGAGATGTTGGACAAAAGAATCATAAGTGCAAGAACTTTGCCATGTGGTTCACCCATAGTCTTGATACCAAAGAAAGATGGGACTTGGCACATGTGTGTAGATTTTCGAGCTTTGAACAAGATTACGATAAAGAATTGTTACCCACTCCCAAGGATAGATGATTTTCTTGATCAGCTGAAAGAAGAAATTTTTTTCACTAAGTTAGATTTATGAAGTGGATATCATCAAGTAAGAATTGCAGAAAGTGATATACAGAAAACTGCATTCAAAACCAAACAAGGGCACTTTGAGTGGTTAGTTATGCCATTCGGTTTGTGTAATGCACCAGAAACTTTCATGCATGTTATGGATAGTGTCTTGTGTCCATTACTTGACGACTTTGTGATTGTTTACTTATATGATATATTGATTTTAAGAAAAATAAGAGAATATCATGTCTTGCATGTGAATAGAGTGCTTGATATTTTGAAGAAAGAGAAATTGTTTCTTAAGATGTCAAAGTGTGAGTTTGGAAAGACTTCTTTGGTCTATTTGGAACATATTGTAGGAGGAGGAGAGTTGAGAATTGATCCTTCTAAAGTGGAAGCCATTATTAACTGTCCCACACCCAAAATAGTAACCGAGGTAAGAATTTTCTTAGGTGCAGCTTAGTATTGGAGAAAGTTTATTGCTAACTTTTCTTCTACGCAACTCCTTTGAATGAAGTGACAAGTGTGAAGAAAGGCTTCCAATGGGGAGGAAAAAAATAACAATCTTTCGAGGCTTTAAAATACAAGTTCAGTTTAGCTCCGGTCCTTTCATTACCAAATTTGAGACAGCCATTCAAGATTCAAACCGATGCTAGTGGTTATGCCATGGGCATAGTACTTTTGTAGCATGGTAAGCCTATTGATTTTCATTCTGAAAAATTTAATGGTGTTGTGAAAAATTATCCTACATATGAAAAAGAACTATATGTGTTGCTACAAAGTGTCAAGAAGTGAAAACACTACTCTATGGGTAAAGAGACTATTGTGCATACCGATCACCAACCATTATAGTACTTGCAGTCACAAACAAAATTGCAGCAATCAAGACATTTCAGGTGGATGGGATTTCTTAAATAGTTTCACTTGGTTATAAGGTAAAAGAAAGGTATTTTCAATAACGTTGTTGATATTCTTTCAAGACCAATCATTGGTGCATCTACTTTACTCAAAAATTATTATGTTGTACATGAGAGTTACATAGAACAAGATGCACATTACATTGATTTTCAAGATGTGTATGCTAGTCTGAGTGAAGGAAATCAAGTTGAAGAACAAGATTATCACATGAATAAAAATTTGTTGTTTCATTTGGGAAAGATTTGTATACCACAACGAGAGAGGCTAAGTGTCATGACAGAAGCTCATTCATCTCTTATTGCTGGACACTTTGGGGTAAGAAAAACAGTGGTGCATCTACAGAGGTATTGTTATTGGCCTCGCATGATAGATAGTGTGTCACGTTTTATAAGAGGTTGTTCTATGTGTGCAACAAAAAAAAACTAGTAATAGGAAGCTTGGGTTGTACACGCCACTACCGGTACCATCAAGGCCATGGGAGAGTGTCTCCATGGAATTTTTTGGAGGTCTACCCATGTCGAGAAAACAACATGATTATCTTTATGTAGTTGTGGATAGATTCAGTAAAATGTGTACACGTATACCATGTAAGAAAACCATTACTACTAAATAAACTGTTGAACCTTTTTTTCAACATGTTTAGGTTCATTTTGGATTGCCAACTTCTATTCTTAGTGACAGGGATTCCAGGTTATTTGGGAATTTTTGGTCAAATCTATGGAGTATGATGGACACAAAGTTGAAAAAGAGTACTTCTTTTCATCCACAAACCGATGGAAAAACCAAGGTGGTGAATAGAACCGTTGTGCATATATTGAGAGGATATTGTAGCAAACTTCCTAAGTTGTGGGATGAACAATTGCATTACATTCATCACGCATACAACCGGGCAAATCACTCTCCAACTCAAACATCACCTTTTGAATTATGCTTTGGGTATTTTCCAAAATTTCCGTTATACTTCATCTTTAGGAAGGATGTTTCAATAGATGGCCATAGTGACATTGCCAAGGCTCAAAATTTCATTGAGAAAATTCAGATTATACATTAAAAAGTTCAAGAATAGCTTGAGAAAAGTCAAAGAAAATACAAAGAGAGGCATGAAAAACATAGAGTTGATCACAAGTTCCAAGAGGGAGATGATGTATGGTTTCACATTAGAAAAGAAAGGATGAAGGAGAAGGTAAAAAGCTCAAACCCATTCGATATTGTCCTTTCAAGATCATAAAGCAAGTTGGTAATAATGCATTTCAACTTGACTTGCCTTCTTATATGCAAATGTATTCAGTTGTTAATGTTGAAAAATTACATTTGTATGAGCCACCTTTGATCGATGATCAAGGAAGTGATGTTCAAGTACCTTGTATTGAATATTTCTCGCCAGAATTTCTGGATAAGCTCAAAGAATATATAATTATTTTTAGGAGGACAAGAGCGTCCAAGAGGGGAAGTGTTGAATTCCTTCGAGTTGGGCTCAAAGTCACTAAACAAAGAAAGGAAAAGTGGATGGAGGTTGGAAAGGTGAGGGAGTTGTACCCTCATCTACTAAACAAGTAATCAAGCCATTTGGGGTCCAAAAGCTTCCCAATGGGGAGAAGTGATCAGGAGTTCACAAATTTTTCTCAAAATTCAAACTTATAGGATTGGTTTGAAACCGGCATGGCTGCATAGATCTCATCTTCTTGATTCCGATGTTGTGAACAATTCAAAAAAATGATGTCGTATGAGGGAGATATCACGTTCTGATCGAAATGCCAAATAGGTAAAATTGTGACAGGTTTGACTGGGATGCACAGTCGACAGGGTGGAGGTATAGTAAGAAAAAATGAATATTCCAAAGAATATTCATTTTCTTTGGGCCAATCAATGGAGGAAAAGTGTCTATTTTCCATTCTAAGGTACAATGGGGAGAGCCAATTAGAGGCTGCCACATGGCCCCTGAACCCCATTGCAAAATTATTGAGGGTTCGCAGGAATCGAACCTTGGACCACCGGTAGGGCACGTGCACCATTTACCACTACTCCATGTTGTGTTACTTAACCATCATAGTTCATGGCTTAAATTTATGTTGTAATGAAAATCACGTTTGGGGTTGGAACCGTCGGTGGTCTCAACCTGCTAGTGGTTCCATTGGTTTTTTCACATTGAAAACAAAATATGTCAACCTATGACATTCTATGTCAACTGTCAGCTAACTAACCGCAGAATCAATAACCATTTTTGTTACGTTGTCACATGGCAATGATTATTTTCTACCGTTAACTCCGCGCAGATAAGTTTTAAACCTCCAACCGTTATGATTAGTCTCGTGGATTGGGGTTGGCATGTGGCCACCCCAACCATTATGTTTAATGCCACAATTTATTCAATGGTTAGGTTGGTGGGTGCACCCAAAGTGGCGATAATTGCTAAATTAACTGTAGTTAAGTGGAGTTCTCCACTTTTAGTGGAGTTTTTCTAGGTGTAACTAAGCAAAAGAGTAGGAGACTCAATTTTCGCCCATTCTGAGTGAATGAAGAGTCATTTTTTACTAACTGGAGCATTCTAGAGCCATTGGTGTAGAGAAAATAGCCATTAGAGCACTGTAAATACATGTTTTTAAAATTTTTTGAGCATAATGAAAGATGGACATGCCATTGGGAGCTGGACTAGCAGATGTAGCCCAAGAGGGGTGAACTGCTTCATCATGCCTACAGTGTAAATTATATGCAGTGAATTATTTCTCAGTTTTACATTGCTATTCAGTGTTATTTAATATTTTTTTATGCTTCTAATTCACCGAAAATCATCTATAATTCATGGCTAAATCCTCACTCCTTAGGCAAACTAATGAGACAAGTATGCACATGTTTGTAAACTAAAAAGAAACTTAGCACAACAAAACTAGTACAATCATTTCAGATCACTTAATCACTCAAATCGATTAGATGTTAAATATATATATCATTTAACAATCAATTGCATGAAAAATAGAAACATAAAGAGATACATATATGGAAAATGAACAACGATCTTTAATAAAGAGTAGAAGGGGGAGATTACAACCAATGATCGATTTGTTGCCACCAAATCTATCTCCATCCCATCCTCATCACATCCAAGATCACACCAATAGCATATTATTACTTTCAATCTCTCAAATGAGAATCCAACAACATATATTTACCAAAATTCTTCCTTCCATAGCACTAGGATTTGTGCTCAATTTACAGGGAAACTAATTGTAGTTTCTCAATGAATGAATTTCTAATAATAGGAAATACATGTTCCCAAGTTCATAGGTGATAGATGGACACTTAGATTCAAATTTTGACACATATGGACTCTTATAGGAGACACTGGCCTAGTGGAGATTCCCTAAACAATGGGAATTCTACTCCTAGGTGACCAACACACTCTTGAATGTCGAGAAGTCCATTACAATGCACATTTGAATAGAGTATGCTGCATATGAAACACAGTTAGTCCCTTTAGAGGCAACTTTGGTGATTTCATAAGTGATATAAAATATACTTAAAACCTTGGAAATCTCACAATAGAAGTCATGAATGAATTGTTCTTCTCTTAGGGCATATATCAACTGCTATATAAGGGGATGATAGACCCTATTTCATTGGTCCTATGGATGATTTCAAGTTTGGCCAGGTCATGGGGGATGATGCCCAAATTGACCTATAATAGCTACCCCCTAAAGCATGAAGTAAAAATGATAATAATATATTTGAATGAGATGCTTTACGATGTGATGAGTTGGAACTGACGTAGAGTGGGGACCTACATCAATATTAAAATACATTACATCATGATATTTTCATCTTGATCACGAATTACTGAGGTAGGTATTCCCATGCTCATTACATAAGCTATCTCATAACATGTACATAGTGTAGAAAGTCTTCTACATTGGAATATTTCCCAATAAAGACATGCCTACAGATATAGGCCCATGTTCGGATGACAATCTATATGTAAGGTCACCATACAGATGACGTGTACAAAAATCCTAAAATCTCAGCTCGGATGGCAAAAACTATATTCGGGGTCTTCTTATCTCCTTCACTCGATCGTTCAGGTACAAGTCTAGCCATGCGAATATATAATTTGTAGTCGAACATGGAAAGACATTGTTTGATTACCAGCCAATGATGTGAGTTGTTAACAAACGAGATAGAACAACCATTGATGTTAATGGCTCTCAAGGTACCACAATACATTTTTCAAGGCATGAATATATTATTTGATGTCGAACGCCAAACAAAATATTTCGGTCAAAGGTCCAGAAGCGAGGATCTTGTCGATGTTGTAACAAGCCTCATGGTACAGGAAGATGATGTTTCTAAGTAAACTTCCTGGATGATGATTTTATGTCGATAGGAAGCCACTTTATCGCGAAACAAGATTTTTTGATTTCAGAGACAAAATGTGACTTGATATAACAATATTCAGGGGTGATTGTCATGAAAATGAAGGTTTATGAGTATTGTAGAAGGATGAGTATTCACTAAATGACTTCTCTTGAAAATATTGACGTCACTGAGATGAGTTGGCAGCATTGACTCAAAACTAAAGTGAAGGTATGATGAACCATAGGTATGAATTTACCGTCAAGAAGATTACCCAACCCTAAAAGTCACAATGATGGAGTGAAGTGTCATGTTCAAGAGTGACCTGCAACCGTAAAAATTTTTGTTCACTTTCCCAAATTTTCCATGGTCATTTTTCAACCAATATCTCTTTATTTTTTAACAAGATTGAGGAGGATAACATATGATTGATCTATAATACAACCCTTCGGGCGAATATGCATCACTATTTAATAATTTAATGAGTCTAGTGATAAATGAAACTCGATTCTTGCCATGATCGACAAGCCCGTCAATATTTTATGTTTTAACGAGCCTAACGACAGTGAAAACCTTATCCTTTTTCATATTTAGAGAGTTTGAAAAAGAGGACGAAAGAAAACTGCATGATTCCTTTTTCGTAATTTTTTTACTCAAATTCAAAAAAGCATAAAATAATATCTGAGAGAACCTCCTAGCCATGTTTGACTAAGGTTTTCCTTTTTCATAAATAATCTATCTCGGTCTGGAGTCTGAAAAGAGCTAAAAGTGCAATATTTTCACATTATCGGAGTCTGGAAAGAGCTAAAAGAGGACTCTAGGGGTTCCCTTTTTGTCGTTATCGAAGCTTGAAAAAGAGATAAAAGTGTGCTTCAAGTCATTTTTCGTTTTTATCAAAGCTAGAAAAATAAGGATAAAAGTATGTTTCGTGGTCAAATAATTATTGGATTAGTGTGCACGACTAATCTGCTATGTTAGTTGTAAACCTGTTCAGAAAAACATCAAATGGATTAAAAATACCGGTTTCATGGTAAAAAATGAATAAAAACCATAGTCACAACAATAAATATGATTTACAAATAATCAAATGACTAATTAAAATAGTTTTACTGTTCATTTTTACCATTTGAAGGTTACCATTTGGATTTTGGATATTTGAACCTTTTTTTCCCCCAAACTTCAGCTAATGATTGTGATTGATTCTGTGGAGATTTTTCCTCACCGTTCGATCTAGGTTATATCTATAAACCTCCTCTTTCCTTTAGTAGCCTTTATGTTTCATTTCATTGCAATTTTTTTATGGATTTGGGCCCCTTAGGGTAAATTTATTTTTCACATAGGGAAACACACCCTTGAATGTTGAAAGGTGTGTTGTAGTGCACTTGAATTGAAGGCCAGGTGCACTTGCAATGCACCGTCCCTTGACTAGGGGTGCATTGGGTGTAATTTACATTTTTTTTCTTTGCAGTGTGCCCAAAATTTTCCTCTTTTTTTGCATTCAATGGGTCCTTATGATTCTTATGGTTGTGTTTCAGGGATTCAATGAACCAAAATAATGATTACTTGGAGGGAAAGAGAACATGAGGAACAAAACATGATTTCCCTAAATTATCCGGGTACTGTAAGAGCCCTTAGAGAATGTGGGTTGCTGGAGTACTTCAAACTATCGGGTATAAGGTAACAGATGGAACTATTGAAGTTGCTTGTTTGTTCATGGGATCCAGCGATTGAGGCACTTCATATTGGGGAAAAAGTGGTCCCAATTTTAGTGGAGGATATCTATTTTGTCACAGGATTATCAAAGAGAGGCCTACACATTTCTCTTTCAGGGTCTGCTCTAAGAGGAGAGATGGTGAGATATTATAACCAGATGGAGAAACTTGATATTTCCCTAATGATGTATATAAAGAATAAATTCGTTGAGTACTCACTATAGATTTACCAGTTAGAATACCAGACGATGACATTGATGAAGTCCATGGGTTTGAGGATGCACCAGAGAAGGCTCCAGATAAATATTGGTAACCAGGTGGGACGGAAGGGCCACCATATAGATGTGACTTTGGTGAAGTTGTAAACATCAATGGGGTAACAAGAGCAGGTAATGTTTCAACTGGAATATTTGGTTTGGCCAAATATGTTGGCTCAGGCATGGTTATTCGACCAAATGTAAGCCATATTTCATCTATGGGAACTCGAAACCAGAGAAAGGTGATTGAGGAAATATTCATAAAGGTAAATCTCCACCCCAAAATGAGTTGGAGTTAAAGGTGTTTCTTCTTGTGGTATTTCTTCAATCGAAATTAAACTAGGTGGAAGGATTTGATCGTCAGGCCCGAGGTATATTTTAGGAGGTTGATTACACGATATTGGAGACTCAATGGCTACAATACAGTGTGGGTCGACTGATACAGGAACAAATTCTGGTTGTTTAACTTCAGGATTCAGATGTTCTGGAAAAAAGGTGACAGGATCTAGATCAAATTCCAATTGAACAACGTAAGGTTTGGGAGGTATAGTCTCACTGATTGAATGGATCGTGACCACAGGTAGCTATGAGGACTCCATCTCGACCATAATAGATGAACCAGGATTTGTAGAAACAACTTGAGTTGACTCTAGTATATGTGAGGATGATGTCACATGAGAGGTATTAATAGTACTAGCTTTGGTAGAGCGATGCCGCCTTCACCGACCAAAAATGACTTCCAGTGGTAAAGTTGGTTTCAGTGCTATTCTATGCGAACGACAGGGAAATGGATGTTCTTCTTCCATGATGACTGATTTTACTTTATGACCAAAAAAAATAAACAAAATAAAAGGGTAATTCTAGGCAAAAGGTTTACCAAGTAATTGTGAACTGCATAATACCTCCTGGTAAACCAAGAAGTACAGGAAGACAATCTCCCCGAATGCTATGTTTGGTGTATCACTAGTTACAAGATGGTCGACTCGATTCACTATGGATGGATAGAAACCTAAAATTTTCCTCCCAAATATACCCATAGGTACGTGGAGGCCCAAGTCCATATTAGCATTGTCTAATGCGAAACCGCACAGTGAGAGCACCCCCTTATACTTTTCATACTAGAACATCGCCTGATATACCTGAAGGTACGTGGATGAGCTCCGATATAATTATGTACATGGAGTGAGGTATCACACTCGAAATGTATCACAGAAAATTTAACGAAAAATTCTATGTTTAGTGACGTCAGAACACGTCTCTAGCCTAGACCTTCTAAATGTTATCGTTATGGTTCCAATGTTTTCTTACGTAAATTGATGTAAATTTTAAGTTGATATTCTTGAGAAAGTTTTTCATTGAGGTTCACCACGTGATGTGATGGAAATTCCTAAAAATGAAAACTAAAATGATAAGAAAAAATTTCAATTTTAGCTTTTTTAATGAAAATCCTAGCTACTAAGGGAAAGAAAAATCAGTTTTAGAGGAAACAACAAAGAGAAAAAACTAAAATGTGGCTTTCCTAACATGTTCCTATGAAATACACACAATTCACTATATCCATATGCATGCTTTTATTTTCTTCTCCCTTAATGTGAATGCAAGAAAGGGAGCTCTATGCATCAAATCAACAAGACAAGTGTTTTCTTCTTTGAGAAACGAGGAATTTAACAACAATTTCTCTTTTAGGAAATATTGAAGAATGGAACTATAATTTTTTCCTACAGGAAACAAGGAATAAAAAAAAATTCCTTTATGAAAATGAATGGCCCTAATGCATAAATAAAATACTTTGAATTTGATTTTCCAATGATAAAGAAAAACACTAAAGAGACATTGAACAAATTTAATTTTCAAAGCAGGAAGAATTTGGAAAGTTCACTGGTCTCTAAGATGTATCAGACAGTTGAGAATACAACAAAAAAATGGTTGAGAATGATCACAATGAAAAATTTTAATGGAATCTGGTTGGCTAAGGGTGCAACACAGTCTCTAAGGGAAGACAATGTGTTGCAGTGCACCCCTGAGTGGGAGACAGTGCACTGCAGTTCACTGTGTCTTGAACAATAGTGCATTGGGCGTAGAAATGATTGAAAATGCAAGCTATAGAACACACTTCTACTGCAATTATTTCATTCAAAAGTATAATAACTGAAACTAGATGCTACTGATGAGGATTAGCAGAGGAAAAAACATGAGGAATGATAGGAAACTCCCCAGTGGGGTCGCCATTTTACTATGCATAATTGTGATCTACAGATCAATCAAATTCCCTAAGTGTGGTGCTATGCACTTAGAAAAAAAGATGAAAGACTTTGCTATCACTTTCTCTAAAATAAGAAAATACACAAAATGCTAGAAGAACCTACTTGTAATCCAAGCGCTTCTCCTTCTCCTTCTGCCTCTTTTTCTTTCGTCTTCAATCCAACACAGATCACTAGATCGATTCCTACAAACATAAACATAAAACATAAAATAAATTGAAATATACATATATCTACTTATATTAATCACTCAAATCGATTAGATATGAAATATATATATATATCATTCAAGAATCCATTTCATGAGAAATTGAAATATAAAGAAATACATATATGGGAAATGAACAACAATATTTATTAAAGAGTAGAAGGGGAGGTTACAACCAATGATCGATTTGATGCCACCAGCTCCAGCTTCATCCCAGCCTCATCACATCCAACATCACAACAGCAGCATATCAGTACTTTCACTCTCTCAAATGAGAATCCAACAACATTTCTTTACCAAAATTCTTCCTTTCTTAGCACTAGGATCTGTGGTCAATTTATAGGGAAACTGATGGTAGTTTCTCAATGAATGAATTTATAATAATAGGAAAGACATTTTCCCAAGTTCAGAGGTGTTAAATGGACACTTGGATTCAAATTTTGACACATATGGAATCTTCTAGAAAGCACTGGCCATGTGGAGATTCCCGGAACAATGAAAATTCCGCTCCCAGGTGACCAACGCACTCTTCAATGTTGGGAAGCGCATTGCAGTGCACCCTTGAATGGAGGAAGCTTCATATGAAACACAGTTAGTCCCTTTAGAGGAAATTTTGGTGAGTTTATAGGTCATATAACATATACTTAAAACCTTGGAAATCTCACAATAGAATCCATGAATGAAGTTTTGTTCTCTTAGGGCATATAGCAAGGAAAATGTAAGGGGATGATAGACCTATTTCATTGGTCATGCAGATGATTTGTAGTTTGACCAGGTCATGGGGGATGATGCCCAAGTTAACCTATAACACCTTCCATCAAATGTATATTCATTGTACTTGATGACCTCTGCCATGGTTCAAGTTTCTTGAGTTTCAATTTAAAATTCAAAATCTAAGCCTTCAGTATACCGCCTCTCCATTGTCCACGAACTTATTTCAAAACCACATTGTTTACGGTGTTAGGTCCCTATAATACTAGTGTATCCCCTTATTATTATTGTTAGTATAGCCCCCCTTATTGTTATTTTTTTTCCCATGTAGTCCCCATGTTGTTATTATTGTGCGCCATAGAAGCCCACTATTGCTATTGTTATGCCCTTACATTGTTATTGTTATGTTGGCTAGGATTATATTGTGACGCATTGGACACCTATATATAGAAAGGATGTTTCCCCATCGAAGTGGCTGATATATAATTCATTGATCTCTAATTTATTCTATTTTGTGAGCTGGTCTCATAACATTTGGTATCAGAGCTTTCGATTCTAGGGTTTCGTTGCTCCAAACAGTCCATTGTGAAAATTTCGTTATAACGTTGTTTATAGAAAGGTTTAGAAGCTAAAACAAAAAACCATTTGATCCGCAATCATGAGGAGCATCATGTAAAAATTTCAGATCTTGGTTCGCCATATGTTTGGAGATACGAACTGAGGAATTTAGGGTTTGTTCAGACTCCGTAATTTCATCTCAAATAGGTGACCGAGAAAAAATTGGCATAAACTTCATTTCAGATATCGGATTGGAATTCTATAAAAAGTGGCCACAAGTGTATGGAATTTAGCTTCTTTTGTATTTATTTTCCAAAAGGAAAAAAATTGATATATGGCACGTCGTACAAGTTCGCTCTACTGAAACATCCCATAATTAGGTCATTGTGGGAGATCGAGCATAACTTGGTATTGAAGAATCCAAATTAGGTATGATGTTTGGCATTGGAAAGAAAACTCAAATGGCTAATACAAGACCTAATTTCAGATATTTAAGATCTAAAATCGCAGAGATAACTCAGGTTTAATATTGACCTCCTAAAATGAATAAAAAGGTGTGTATTTGTTTTTTTTTAAATTACATAACTTTTGTTTAAAAAATTAGTTTGAAGTGATTCCAAGGGAATATTGAAGTGTTGTTATCAGTACTGGGTTCTATAATGCATCCCAAAAATAATTATATGCACATTAATCCATGAGAAAACTATACTATGATGCATGAAGACAAAGAAATGCAGTATGATATATCAAAATTATGGTATGAATTGCAAACAAAATTGATTTCACAAAGAGCAACCAAAGATGACATAGATGATTTAAAAGAAGACATGGAGGCTAAGGTAGATGGTTTAAAGGATGAAATGAAAGCTAATATGGATGATCAAGTAGTGGAAGATGACATGGATCATCAAAAAAATTTCTCCAACTCTTAAAGGATAACCTAACTTTGGTGCAGAATCGAATGAAACAACAGGAAGATCAACATCGCAGCGAAGTAAGTTTTGAGCTAGGTGACTAGGTATTTTTACAGCTACAACCATACAAACAAATGTCCCTCAAGAAAACTAAGAATTATAATAAATTGTTTCTAAAGTACTATGGTCCTTACAAGGTTCTGCAAAATATTGGTACTATGGAATACAAATTGGAGTTATATGCATCTTCCTGAATGCACCGAGTTTTCCATGTTTCATGATTAAAGAAGGTTATAGGTGACTAAATCCAAGTTCAAAAAATATTGAAAAAAATTGATGAGGAAGTAAAAATCATATGGGAACCTGAAGTAGTAACAGAAACAAGAACTCAAAAACTACATAATCGATCAATTTCAGAGTATCTCAGCAAGTGGAAGAACTTACCCGTTGAAGATTCCACATGGGAGGATGAGAATTTTATACAGAAGCATCCAAAAATAATCAAGCATTGAGGACAACACTTGTTTGAAGGAGAGGGGCATGTTAGGTCCCTATAATAATAGTGTGTCCCCTTATTATTATTTTTAGTATGGCCCCCTTATTGCTATTTTTGCGCCCAAGTAAGCCCCATATTGTTATTATTGTGCCCCATAGAAGCCCACTATTATTATTGTTGTGCCCTTACATTGTTATTGTTATGTCGACTATGACTATATTGTGACCCATTAGAGTAATATATATAGAAAGGAGATTTTTTCATTTGTATCATCTAATAAATGTTAATTTATGTAATTTAAAGGAGGTTTCCCACTCGAAGTGGCTGATTTATAGGTCGTTGATCTCTCTTTTCTTCTACTCTGTAAGTTGGTTTCATAACATACAACCTCTTCATTATCCACGAGATAATTTCAAAAACACCCTGTTTAGTTTGAATTGATGCACGGTAATTGCGTAAAGTAGAGTGTGAGCCAGGAAAAAGGAAAGAGGATTCATAATGGAGATCACAGTTGAGTGTATGTTCTCTTTCTTTTTTTTCACTGTTGGAAACAATCTTGAAATAATTCATAATTTCTTGAACATTTAGTGGGTTTTTATTTTCTACATGTGATTTTATCTAAGAGCAATTTTAAATGGAATGCTTCAGACAATGAGAGTTCATTTCCAGTTTCGACGAATATTTGAGTACTCTCTAATTGTCATTTTCGTGTTAGTTATCAATCTCTTATTTTCAAGCGACTTCAACCTTGGAAAATTATTTATGGAAACTCATTGTATATTTTAACATTACTTTTCTTCTAGAAAAAAAATGCATTAAAATGTTTCAAATTATATCACATGGATTTTTGAGTTACTACCCAAACATATCCATATGATGTAAATTTAGCCAACTTGCAAACTTACAATGATGAAATTTCTCAACAAATAAAGTGAAATGTTTGCAGAACAATTGGGCATGAAGTAAATGCAATATTTGTGTATAATATATGGGAGATGGATCTCTTAGGAGAAAAAATTTAGTCAAATAGAGCACAGAAATATCGGAAAACCTCAACTTCAGAGGCTAAATCAAAGGGTGGTTTTAGAAATTCATACAGGTTGCATTGATCGGGAGTGATGTCGTGATCATTTAACAAGAAGCTTCGAGAAAACAGAGATTATGGGACATACACATACAATATTTCATCATTTACCAATCATGTAATAGTATCGACATACACCTATGCCATAGATGGTGGCATATATGTGGGTATGTTTATTGTTGTTCCTACCAATAAATTTCATGGAACTTCATTCTCTTTGGTGTTCTACTAAATGCTACACATGTTTACTTGGATCTGTCTTGTAGTGTATCAGGGATGGATAACATTTATGGGATGTAAGTGGGGTTAGCAAAAGTGGCTTATTTGAGCCATATGATGCGGTGAGTTACTGGAGCTTGTTGTTACTTGGAAGTGTTTGTCTCGACAATTGTCTATAGAGTGACAGAAAATTGCAGCAGCCAAATATGTTCTCGTATATATCTTTTGCGGGAGGTTTTTCAGGTGCCTGAATTTTTTCAATTTTAATATCATTAAGTGCTACTAATCCCTAGGTGACCCTAGGATATTGCGATATCTTGGATTTGGTACTAGAAGGTACTATATATTGATATTTCCATGTTATCTACCTCCTCTATTTGGTTCATATTTTTCCTGTCATTTATGTTCGTGTATCTCGGTATCTGGGTGGTGGATATTTACTTCATCAGGAAGGAGGTTTCTTACTCTTGACATTTATTCCTCCTAGACTCTACTCTGGGAACTTTTAATGTGCCACTTGGATGGTGGTTGTTTCGGATGTCCTTAATGGGCCATCTCCTACTACTATCGATATACGTATTCACCCACTTTCTTCCTTGGACCAGGGTACTATAATACTTTTGTTGTGGTGGGGTTTTGGGGTGCACAGATGGCAAGTTTAGATGCCTACTTGGCTTCTATCAGTGTTGATTCAACTGTACATGAAACCCTTATTAAAGCCACGATGGTGGTGAAGGGTGGTGATGGATTAATGTTGGACCCCGGTTTAAATATTTCGAGGAACAGGGTGGTGAACTTGACTGTTGGCACACATGCAGGGACTGTAGATTATTCTACTCATATTACTCCAAACAATATTTCTCGTCGTGCTAAGTCATCTCTACACCAGGGTAAACCTTGCAAAACTTTCATGCCTACTGTGGAGGGAAGACTGTTGAGGTTTAGTTATAACATATTTGGGATCACCTTGTTAGCCTTCAAAAGTGCGCGTTGGTGGGGAAGTGGCATTTTGATCACGGTTGTTGCAGAGATATGATTACCTGGGATGCCGATGTTTGGACTCCCATTTTGAGCTACCTACCCAAGGTTTGTAAACTCATGAACATATGGTTTAACATAAACTTCATTTCTCAATCTGACTGGGAGTCTATTTTTTTGAAGCCCTGGGTATGTGGGCGTAGTTTCTTGGCCCTACACCACTGGTACATCGATTTTAATTTGATGAGGAACACCCCACAGAACCACCTTATCCGGGTTAAGATCTCGAGTTTACCACTTGAATTTTGGAAGCAGCCTTCTCTGGTTTCCATTGCTAATTCCATTCAGAAGTTTGTGTATATTGACCTGAAGTGTTTGGGGGTGTAGGGTAAGCATGTTTCCTAGTTTCTCATCGAATTATCATTTTTCTAGGGGCCTTCCTCCTCATATCGACTTGTAATGGGGTAGATTGATACAAAGACAACACCTCGATTACTGGTGGATATCGTTATGGTGCCATTTATGCCATGAGACACGCCACATGATGGGTGGATGAACCAGAAGGTTTTCACTGAAGCAGTGAAAGAAGACCGAGGGTGGTGGACATTATACATGGATAGCTGGTTGGGTTTCCACACCTTCTTGCATGTCTCCATTGGTGAAAGGTACACCCACATCTCTTATATCCTATCCCCGATGTTGAGGCGTCACTCTTTTACACTGTCATGTGTATTCTCTGCCTTTTGTGGATAATTTATATACACCCCCTATTTCACATCCCTCCTTATTCGTTCCGGGTCTGAATGCATAGACTCTGCTCCGATGTAGCTCTTCGACTTCTGCCTTGCCCTCCTTGATGGGAGATGTTAGTAATAATCATGTTATGTTGTCTCCACTTCTTTGTGTACCAGTTCCCAGACTGCAGATGCCCTCTCCATTACTTACTACATTGCTGTCATCGTACCCCAGAAAAAACCCTTTTCATGAGTCATCTCCCCATAATTCATTTGACATTGATATGGCTTTCTTGATATCCAATCCTAATTTGTACCTACAACCTCTGTTAATTAAGTCTCAGCATTATTTCACTCCTTTGATTAAGGTTAGTCCTTCTTTGGCTAGGAACATTAGCATGTGTTGTTAGGGTCCTCCACACAAGAAAAAATTTGTTGATACCTTAGATATAGGGGTGGCTCCAGATCTCGAGTGTGGAAATTTCTGCGATGTTCCCATCACCACTGTTTATGATGAGGTATTTAGAACATTGTCCCCTGGTTTGACTATTAAATGATGAAGTTCATTTCTATTAATATTAGGGGGGCTCATGGATCATTCTAAATATGTGTCTATCAGGATTTTTTTGACCGATACTCTTCTGTTTATGGTGTTAGTACAAGAAACCATGTCCTTTGCTGACCATCCTTATGCATAATTCCATGTTATATTCCTAGCATGGCACTTGGTTACAGTGGATTCTGTGGGCTTATCCACGAGTTTGGTAGTGATGTGGGATCTGGGTGCTGCAAAGTTTTTGACTTATAAATTTTTTCTGGTATCTTCCTATCAGGTTTTGTCAAGGGTCACAAGTCCTAGATTCATGTTTTTAACACATATACTCCATATTGTAATCATCATAATCTTTGGAAGAGGGTGGTGGAATCTGATATTATCAAAGTTGGTATTATTATTGTCACTGGTGATTTAAACTGTACTCTCACCCGGGAGCAGGGTTGGGGTATGAACTGCTGACGTGAACCTTTGGCGGATTTCATCACTGAAATTTCTCTACACTCTAACTTAAGGATATCAGACCACAAAAATTGTGTCCCACATGGTATAATAGCAAGAAGGGCATGGATTATATTGTGAAGAGGCTGGATTGTTTCCTGGTGTAGGAGGTTTTGTTGGAATTAATGGGTACGGTCAAGTCGAGGGTGGCAGATATTTTGATTTTTGATCACATACCTATTATTTTGGAGTGGATATTTGAGATGCCTCTGTTGGAATGGGGCCACCTAGGGTACATTTTTGAGTAAATTTTTTATGTCATTTTTCATATGCGCATTGCGTACAAAGGTCAAGGGGATTTGGGGCGGGTCAAAGTCCCTATCTTATGTAAATGGGTTGTAAGGGTAATCTATGGGCCTTAAACAATGGTTTGAGATCATAGTATCTACGCACTAGATGAATATAAATAGATATTTTGAGTCTAAGTAAATAGTCATTGAAGTTAATGTTTTGGAGCTAAGTAATTTTATGCATTTGTGATACATTTTGTAAGTTTGTGTTGGGTAGAAAAGCTCTTGTTGGTTGTGTGAAAGGAGACCTAGTCCTGATTGTGTGCAGAATCCACTGGCTATGTGTGTGGAAGGGTAATTGTAAGGGGAAGTTTTGTTGCACTGAGCTATTGAATCTAATACAAAGACTCGTTTCGACAAAGCATTGTGTTATCTTTTTACCATTGTTACTTTGAGATTGATTTAATTATGTTATATCTGCGTGAGTAAATTTGTTCTTTATGCATGAATATATGTTGATGGTTGAATACATGAATAGATCTACTTAAGTTATTATTCATTGAAAATATCTGGTTCTATAATCATTTATCTGCGATGATGTTGATCTGCGATCCATATATTTTATGCATTATTTGTATTCATGACAAGATGATATGATAAGTGTTGTTCTATATTTGCGCACATCTGTTTCCAATATACAATAAATTGTACATTAAAACCATTAATGGCTAGCACATTAATTTCTTCCATGGGGTGCGGAAACTTGGTTCCAGCACCCCCCATACTGCTTCAGATGAGACTTTGATATGTGCAAGCAGGTCATTTCCGAAAGGGCTAGTATTTGGAGGGTTTGTTGGCTGCACGATAACATCTAAACTTGGGTCAGGCTCCCTCAAGCCAAAAAATGGTTATGATGCCACCATAGGGAGAATTGTGAGGGAGATTTAATGTTGTGGCACCCTATGCAAAACAAATTTCAAGGTTGGCTAGATAGAAAGATCCTTTAATTCGCGATCCAAGAGAATCGATGTTCTAAGATATCTGCTGAAAAGTGGGTTCATAAGTAAATGCATACAAAATTTCATGAGATAATCTTTTACTCCTTTGCAAATGAGCTACATGAGTGTTTGTCACGATTGACTGAATTTAATATCACGATTGACTGAATTTAATACATGCATGAAGGATGACGTAGTAACTGAGTGGAATCTTGAATTAATATAACAATTAGAAAAGACAAGAAATAAGATCACTCGCACGATAGATCATTAGATGGATCGTGTCTTGGAAGGATTCATGACTGAATTTTCCATTGAATAGTTTATGTCATATTCAGAAGAAGAAATGATATTTTTCAAGGCTCCTAAAGGTAAGTTCCTGTGCCCTTTAAAGTTATTCTTGAAGATTCTATTATGTGAGCAGGGCTCTTTGTGCCAACATATTGTGTGAATGTATCAAAGAGGCCTGACTATGTGAAGTGGAAGACTTTATCACGAAGACCCAGAAAAAAAGAAATTTATTTATAGTCATCTCAAGCGTAGATCTGATAGTGATGTTGAACCAGAGACCATAAGCTCTAGTGAATCTGCGCACTCTGAAGAAGAGGAAGTCTCCCGAGAAGAAGTTTCACCAAATCAAAATAATTAGGGAGGCTTGTCCATCTTTCAGATCCCGTCCACTCCACTTCCACACTTATCTCACAAATCATCCACTCCACATCCACTTCCACCTCCCCCAGGCATAGATATGGTTGCATCTATGAAGCTACCTACTTTCATAGGTATTGGAAATGAAGATACTTAGCACTTGTGGTTTGTCATTGATGTTGTATGGAGAGCTAAATAGGTTAATATTGATGATTTTAAGAAAGCACAGTTAGCCGCTACTTTCCAAGGTCACACATTGGATTGGTATATCGAATATGTACAAGAAAACCCTAATTCCACTCTAGATGAAGTGAAACATTCCCAAAAATAACAATTCAAGAAGCCTAAATCATATGCGCAGTTGGTTACAAAAATAAAAGAGATTCACTAGGGGATAAGTGAATCTTTGTGGGAGGAAAATCAGAGGATGAAGTGCACTATCAGATATGGTGGTTTCACTATCAATGATACCCAACATAAGGAGTTGTTTATTTCTATACTACTCCCACATCTATGCCAACTCTTGGGTCAATAGAATATTGCCACGCAGGTTAAGGCTATGGAAATTGTGATGAAATTCGAAGCTACACCAACACATGTTGCTCTTGGAACTTGGCAGCTTCAGAGTCAGTTGGAAGAAATGCATCTCGAGATTTAGAATCTACGCAAAGATAAGGGAAAGGAGGTGTGCACAAAGGTCTGGTGCATATGATTTAAAGTTTTTGGCCATCATAAGGATCAGTGTCTTGTCTTCAATGATTATGTAAACGCTGGAGGACCTAGCCTGCTGAAAATCACAACTGGGCCAATATGGTGTACAATATGTCAAGTTGTGGGTCTGCATAAAACAAACTTATGTCTAAGGGTAGGAAATTCTTAGCCTGAGCTGAAGAAACTATTTTGTAGATTTTTGTTTTCGCTGGGACATGCTGAACAACACTATCAAACTCTTCAAATGATTTTTGAAAAAGCTGAAATATATAGAATGCAAGTTGAACCTACCTCACCAGCATCCTCCTGTGGGCGCAGTCAATTTCATAACAGAGGAAGAGGTAGAGGAGGTGGATTAGTTGGTCAAGGAAGGGGGCAGGTTATTTTCTACAACTGTGGAGATGTTGGTCACTATATGCACGACTATCCAAATCTAGCTTAAAAATCTTGCAGTCATTGTAGACAATTTGACCATGAAATAGAAGATTTTCCTGTTTTTATTTCTAATATGCAGGAGAAAAAGAGGCAAACTCTGACGCAGAATATTTAGATGGTCAGAGTAGAAAACCGTGAGGAAGATCCTAGCGTGAATGTTGTCACTAGGAGCGGTGCAACCACTAATGAGGATAAGGAAGAAAAATTGGATACTGAACTTTGGATTCGCAAGGTACCTGAGAACAAAGAGGATGTAATATTATCAATTTTCCATTAGTTAATTAGAATAGTAGAGTTCTTGTTTTTCTTAATTAATTAAGTAAATAAGAACGTGGATGGGCCTGTAAACCCCATAGATGGATAAAATCCACTTTTAATGTGTGTTTGTGGATAGTTTATAAGTAGATATACTCTATCGAGTAGTGGAGCAACTTGTTAATGAAGAAGGAGTGGAGATCATGCATTATCAAAGATAAGTTCATGGAGATCATGGAGGAAGTCAAATGAGATCATGGTGCATTAAAAGTAATATCATAGAGCAATAATGATGAAATAGTGGAGGAAGTGGTGCATCTAATTCACACATGATGGAGAGAGTGAGAATTAAATGTAGAGATGGTGGATAACATTGAGAGACAATGCATTCTTCATGGAGGCTAGTGGCCACATGTGCAGTGCAGTTATGAGGTGGGCCAGGGGTATGGAAGGCTCACAAACCATATAAGGAATATGGAGGTAGAAATAGAAGACAAAATTTAGATTTTTATTATTGATCTGTTTAGATCTGGATTTTTCATTTGAAATTTCTATGCACGCTTCAGTTGTTTAGCTAAGTCTGCAGTGTTGTTTAGCACACTGGTGTTTCTTAGAAGAAATCCCACCCTTTCCCATGCGGGACTTCGAGTGCCTACTCTGGGAAGGTTTCTTTGAGTTGTCATACATCATCAGGCATTGGTGCCACATTCTGCCACTCTCATATGCACATTTAGTCTCAAGAATTACACATTCCTTCTTGAGGGTTTGAGAGGAGGAGGTTGTTTCTATCATTTAAGCTAGGAAGCCGGTGGAGGATTCATCCTTTGACCTTGGGCTTCAAGACCAGTATTTAAAGATATGTATAGTCATATACGGAATTTAGGCGAACATTTCATACCTCCATGTAGCAGCAATTCCCCAGGGGATTGCGCAGTCCAGTCTTGTAGATCTATTGGAGGAGTTAAGTTTCCATTATTTTAGCTGGAAATCCTGTCAGGGACCATATCCTCACTTTGGGCACATTATGTCCATAATTTTTTAGCTTCATTGCAACATCTAGCATAAGGCTATAGATCGTTAATTCCTGGCAGTGTAGTTTTACTTAGTTGTTGTGTATTCAGCAGCTGCATCTATTGGAAGAGGTTGGAGGAGGAATATCTTCAACTTTTACCTTAAGGATCTGAAGGACATATCATCCCTCTATGCATTGAGTTGATTTTTCCTTATTGCAGCCATCATATCTTCATCTCATGCAGTAGATCTGCATGCCCAAGAATGATATAGTTATAGGGCCTAAGAGGGTGATTTTCCAAGATTGTCAGATCTGGAAATCCTTTCTGGGTTCTCTTGGGTATTCATCATAGAGCTCGTATCTAAAATCCTGGCATCATATGAGCTCCAGAACTACCTAATATACACTTATATATTTTGGCAGTAGTTGTAGTCCCAAAATTTGCAGCAGGGACAATGCAGTATTCCTTCCAACAATCGAATAGTTATGCAGTCCCTCTTATGGGAGGACTTCAAGGTCATTCTAGGCCACTTGTTTGGCTTGAGTGTCTCATATTTTGAGCATTATTGTACTTTTTTATCCGCCTCCATATTAATAAAACGGCTCAGCGATTCTGCATATTTTTATGGTGGATTTGGATTATTTGTTCATTGCAACAGTTTCTAGCTATTGTGTTTTTTTATTACTGCATGCTCCCTTTTGGGATATTACAACGGTATTAGATCATGGTCTTTGGCTCAGCTTGTGGGCACTTCATATTTAACATCAAAAGAAGAAATAGAAATTAGAGAACTGCAATTACAAAGGGTTTATGTTTTTCCATTCTTATCTTTAGATCTATGCAAGATCTCTCCAAGGAGTTCAGGAAAATGAAGAGATAAAGGAAAAAGGAGGATCCAAGAAGATTTCAGAATGAGGAAAGTCTAAGCACTTCCTATCAGTAGAAAAAACAACTGACAAGGCAAAGAGCTCCACAACGTTCTACTAGATCCACTTCCTTTGAGAAGGAAGGTGAATGGTGTGAATATGAAGGAGACTCAGGTATGAGACCCTAAATAAATATCTGTCCGAGTAAAAATCGTAACCTAGCGCACTCAAGGAGAATCTAACTCTCCAACAACTTTTACAACTCAAAGAAGAAAGGAGATCCTGCAGTAGCAATAGAAGAAAGAGGCATATATTCTTCTTGCCTACATTTGATGGATCATCCACAAGCACAGTGAAGGCTTGGAGGGAATAGTTAGCTACATTCTTTCAGCTATACCTAGTATCATAAAGAGAGGTTGTTGAGATTGTAGTGCTGCACCTTGAGGGTGAAGCAAAGGATTGGTGGTTCGGTCATTTGTCACATGCCAAAGTGACTGCTTATGTCGATTTCATTCAAATACTAAAGAAGAATTTTGGTAGAAGGAAACTGGAAAAATTTACTATAGAGACACTTCCCATCATGGATGAGATAATACAAGAGAAGCCAAAGGAAGATGCCATAATTATCACTCCGGAGGAGCAGCTACAGAGGTACTCACATCAGGAGGAGGAACACCTGCATCCTTGCAAGGTGATCTTGAACTCTTGAAATTGGGATCCCCATGCATGATTCATGAGATGCATGAGGAAGAGGAGGCAGATACTAGCATTGGTACAGTTGAAGAAGAGTAGCGATCATCATTACCAAGAGTTGGAGAGGCCATTGCATTGGTTGGAGGAGATCTTGTAGAAGTACAAGATGATCTTGAGATTCATCTTATCCAAGGTTTCTGAACATTTCCATATCATATTGTTTCACTACCTCATATTGAGATCTATGAGACCATGCCATCAGAGAAATTTCATAACCAAGGATTAGAGCACCTTGTTTATTTCGAGCAACAGATTATCACTGCACATAGGACCCTTTACTTGATCAAGGAGGAGATGTATAGCTATCCCAGTTTATCATGGTTGAGCTACACCCAACACTTTGTGTTGAAATGTGGAGTTTCAGAGGATGGGATGAGCACATTACTATTCAGTACAATGTCGAGCCATGAGTTCAACATTGCTTATGGCGATGATACAACAAATGCATCACCATATATATCTACAGCGTTGTCACTAAGCAGCAGTGATGGGATGAGTGCCACATTATTCTTGGAGCATTCTGAAGGTAGCTTCATTCATGAAGCACTGGAGGGACATATGATAGATGGTAGACATATTATGATGGAGAGAATTTTCCATTATGAAGATGGAGTTTTCTGAATGAGCCTCTCAAAGCTCAAAGAGAAATTTCTACTTACATAATGTATGGAACCTTATGGGTTTTATTGGGCCATTGATGAGAGGATCTCATGGAGAGACCTCAAAGGAGGTGGACTTCAACACCTCATAGAGTGAAAAGATTATAAGATGGAGGATAATGGTATCCTAACTTGGGTGGATACCAAGTATGAGCATGACATGATTCATCATCCACAGTGCGATGGATGGATGAGGAGGATGAGTAAGGGGTTGAAAACCTACTTGCAGATCTATGATACATGGAAACAAGAAGCATGGTTGCACTAGTTTCTTTTGGGTGGGTATGGTTACTACCCAACATCTCACATTTGTATGGTACATACCATGTATATCATTGATTTTATGTAGGAGCAGGAGGCATGGCTATGGTGGTTATTGTTGAGAGAGTTTTTCCATCACATGATATATCTTATGTCCATGTATGTACTTTTATTTGGGACATCACATAACTCTCACATGATGTGGCAGTAGGAAGCTTGTTTTTATTGTTCTAATGTGACATTCCACATGTAAATTAGTATGTTGTTCCTCCATGACTTGCATCATGATGATTTAAGGTGGCAGCAAGAATCCTTGTTGCTTTGGTTACTTTTGGGAGAGAGTGGGATGATTTTTCCCCATACATAGCATGATGATTACAGAGGTTGGAAATATGAGGCCTTACTACGTTGGCTTCTATTGGGAGATGATGGTCATTTTACTTGGTATGATGATGATGTGGTATGGCAGCAAGAGGCATTGTTGCGATGGCTCCTATTGAGAGAGTATGGCTCTCCTACTTGGATTAATGATGATTTGGCATGGTAGCAGAAGGCTTTGTTGTGGTGGTTTTTATTGGGAGAGTATGTCTTAACATTGTACATGTTCATCCATATGTCTCTACTTCTTATTTTTCCCATTGTTGGGATGATGCTTGGATCTAATAAGGCCAACAAGGACAAATATGGGAGCATGGAGAGATACAATCTACTTCATGTAGCATGGGATGGAGAGTTATTTTATGATGAGTAACTTCCCACTTTGGGAAGATACCACTTCACTTTATACATCTCATGCATAGAGGAGATATTTGGACCACATATGGTTGCCACTAGGAGACTTATTGATGAGGAAAGGCATCTAACTTTTCAGTTGGAGGCCATTCTAGACATTTTAAAGAGGCAACTTTGGAGCTGGGCATGCAAGACACATTATAGCAAATGGGGAGGCCTTCCATATGAGGATTCCATTTGGATGGAGATGGATTGCTGCAACATCCACTTTTGCAATTTCTTGAGGACAAGCAACATTTTTTCGGGGAGGACTATAATATTCCCAACTTTCCATCAATTAATTGGAATATTAGAGTTCTTGATTTTCTTTATTAATTATGTAAATAAGAGGGTGGAGTGACCCATAAAACCCATAGATGAATAAAATCTACTTTTGATGTGTGTATGTGGATAATTTAGAAGTAGATATTCTCTATTGAGTATTGGAGCAGCTTATTAATGAAGAAGGAGTGAAGATCATGCATTATTAAAGATAAGATCATGGAGATCATGGAGGAAGTCACATGAGATCATGGTGCATTAAAAGTAATATCGTAGAGCACTAATGATGAAATAGTGGAGGAATTGGTGCATCTAATGCACACATGATGGAGAGAGTGGGAATGAAATGCAGAGATGGCAGAGAACATGGAGATACAATGCAGTCTTCATCGAGGCTAGTGGCCACATGTGCAGCACAGTTATGAGGTGGTACAGGGCTATGGAAGGCTCAAAAATCATATAAGGAAGATGGAGGTAGCAATATAAGGAAGACTTTAGATTTTGATTATTGATCTATTTAGATATGGATTTTTCATTTGACATTTCTATGCATGCTTCAACTATTTAGCTAAGTCTGTAGTCTTGTTTAGCACACGGGTGTTTAAAAGCGGAAATTGCACCCTTACCCATAGGGAAATTCAAGTGCCTACTTTGGGAAGGTTTCTTTGAGTTTTCATACATCATCAGGCATTGGTGCCACATTCATCCACTCTCATATGATGCAATATTCCAAATTTTCCATCAATTAATTGGAATATTAGAATTATTAATTTTCTTAATTAATTAAGTAAATAAGAGGGTGGAGGGACCCACAAAACCCATTGATGAATACAATCCACTTTGATGTGTGTATGTGGATAATTTTGAGTTAGATCTGCATTATGGAGTAATGGAGAAACTTCTTAAATGAAGGAAGAGTGGAGATCATGCCACATTAATGATAGATCATGGAGATCATGGAGGAAGTCAAAAGAGATCAAGGTGCATTCAAAGTAAGATCATAGAGAACTAATGATGAGATAGTGGAGGAAGAGGTGAATATAATGCACACATGATGGAGAGAGTGGGAATTAAATGCAGATATAGTGGAGAACATGGAGAGACAATGCAGTCTTCATGGAGGCTAGTGGCCACATGTGCAACACAGTTATGAGGTGGGCCAGGGCTATGGAAGGCTCACAAAGCATATAAGGGAGATGAAGGCAGCAATAGAAGGCAGGATTTAGATTATTGTTTTTGATCTATTTAGATATAGATTTTTCATGTGATAATTTTATGCACGCTTAGGCTAGTTAGCTAAGTTTTTAGTGTTATTTAGCACACATGTGTTTCCGAGTGGAAATCCCACCCTTACCCATGCAGGACTTTGAGTGACTATTATGGGAAGGTTTCTTTTAGCTTCCATACATCATCAATCATTGGTGCCAGATTCAGCCACTCTCATATGCACATTCAGTCTCAGGAATAACACATTCATGCTTGAAGGTTTGAGAGGTGGAGGTTGTTTCTACCATTTTAGCTAGGAAACCGGTGTAACATTCATCCTTTCACCTTGTTATTCAAGATCAGCCTTTTAGGAGCATCATATTCAGATCTAGCATTGAGGCCATCATTTGATACCTCCATACAACAAAAATTCCCCAAGGGATTGTGTAGTCCAGTCTTGCAGATCTGAAGGAGGAAGGAAGTTTCTAGTATTTCAGATGGAAATCCTATGAGGGACCATCTCCTCACTTTATATTCACTGTTTCCATCATTTAGGAGATGATTTGCAACATCTAGAAGTAGACTTGAGACTCTCCATCCTTGAAAACGCAGTTTACTTCAGTTGTTGAGTATTCAACAGCCACATTCGGTGGAGGAGGATAGAGAAGCTAGATCTTGATCTTTTATCTTAAGGATCTAGTGAAGGGATCAACCCTTCAAGAATAGATCTGATTGTACATCATATTGCAGCCATATTTGATCATATTATGCTTCAGATATGCACACCCAACAATTTTATAGTGCAAGCCCTAGGAGGGTGATTTTCCTAGATTGCTAGATCTGGAAATCCCTTTATGGGTTATCTTGGGTATTCATCATAGAGTCTAGATCTTAAATCTCGGCATCATCAGAGCTCCGGAACTTCCAAATCTACACTTTAATATTTTTCTGGCAATTTTAGTCTTGACGTTTACATCAGGGACATCACAATATTCCTTCCAGTAGTCCAACATGGTTACAAAATCCCTGTTATGGGATCATTTCAGGGTCATTCTAGGCCATCTCTTTGGCTTGAGTGTCTCATATTTTGAGCACTGTTGTACTTGTATTCCACCTCCATATTAATAAAATGGCTCAACTATTCTTTACATTTGTAAGGTGTCTTTAGATTATTTTTTAAAATTACTACAGTTCTTATATTGTGTTTTTGTACTACTGCATTATCCCTTTAGGGATATTACAGTGGTATCAGACCATGATCTTTGGATCATCTTGTGGACACTTCATCTTTTGCATCAAAATAAGAAGCAGATAGTAGAGATCTACAATGAAGGAGGATTGCAATTTTGACACTCTTCTCTTTAGATCTGTTCAATATCTCTCCAAGGAGGTCAATCAAATGAAGAGAGAAAGGAAAAAGGAGGATCCAAGAAGAGTTCAGAAAGAGGAAGTTCCAAGCACTTCCTGACAACAGAAGAAGGAACCAGAGAAAGAAAGAGCTTCACATCATTCTAGTAGATCCACTTTCTTTGAGAAGGAAGCAGAATGGTGTGAATATGAAGGGGACTTGGGATATGAGACCCTAATTAAATATATTTACGAGTATAAAGCACAACCTAGAGCACTCAAGGAGAATCTATCTCTCCAAAAAAATTTGCAACTCAAAGAAGAAAGGAGATCCCGCATCAGCAATAGAAGAAAGAGGCATAGACTCTTTTTGCCTACATTTGATGGATCTTCCACAAGCACATTGAGGGCTTGGAGGGAAGAATTAGCTACCTTATTTCATCTATATCCAGTAGTAGAAATAGAGGTCGTGGAGATTGCATCGCTACACCTAGAGGGTGAAGCACGAGATTGGTGGTTTAGTCATTCGTCACATACGAAAGTGTCTGCTTATGCTTATTTCATTTAAATACTGAAGAATATGTTTGGTAGAAAGAAACCAGAGACATCTCACATAGAGACATCTCCCACTAATGAGGAGATAATACATGAATATCCAAAGGAATATGTCATCATTATCACTTAGGAGGAGGATCCTCTACAACCACCATCAACTGCACATGTACTCACATCAGGAGGAGGAAAAATTGCATATTTGCAAGATGATCTTGAGCTCCTAACATTAGCAGCCCCATGCATGATTCATAAGATTCATGAGGAGGAGGAAACAGATACCAGCATTGGTACAGTATAGGAGATGCAACCATCATCATTACTAGCAATTGGAGAGGCCATTGCACTGGTTGGAGGAACTCTTGTAGATGTGCAAGATGTTCCCGAGATTCAGTTTATCCAAGGTTTGCATATAATTTCATCATATATTATTTCAGTACCTCATATTGAGATTTTTTATACCATGCCATCCGAGCAAGTGCATAACCAAGGATTAGAGCACCTTGCTGATTTGGAGCAGAAAATTATCACTGCATAGAGGAAACTTGACTTGATCAAGGAGAATATGTATAGTTACCCCAGTTTATCATGGTTGAGCTACACCCAACACTTTGTGTTGAAGTGTGGAGTTTCAAAAGATCGGAGGAGCACAGTCCTATTCAGTATAGTGCTAGACTATGAATTCAACATTGTGTATGTCTAGGAGACAATAGATGTATCACCATGCAGTTCTACAACGTTGTCACTAAGAAATAGTGATGAGATGAGGGCCCCATTATTCTTGGAGCATTCTGAAGGCAGCTTCACTCATGAAACACTGGAGGGATAGATGATAGATGGTTGACATATTATGACGGAGAGCACTTTCCATTTTCAAGATGATTTTTTCTTGATGAGCACCTCACATCTCAAAGAGGAATGTCTACCTACAACATGTATGGAGCCTTATGGGTTCTATTGGGCCAATGATGAGAGGATCTCATGGAGAGACCTAAAATGAGGTGCAATTCAACATCTCATGGAGTGAAAAGTTTATCAGATGGAGGAGATTGGTATTCTACCTTGTGTGGATACAAATATTTAGCATTGTATGATTCAGCATCCACATTGGGATGAATGGATCCAAATGAGGAGCAAGAGGTTTCCTACCTTCTTGCAGATTTATGACACAGAGTAGCAAGAATCGTGTTTGCGCTGGTTGCTTTTGGGTTAGTATGGGCTCTACCCAACATCTCACATTTGTGTGGTCAATGACATGGATGTTACTGATGTTATGCAACAATAGGAGGCATGGTCAGGCTGGTTATTGCTGAGATATTTTAGCCATTTGATCCAAGCAGATATCATTGGCCACCCACCTATTCCATTTGGACCTACACCATCAATTCTTGTAGCTTTTCAATTTCAGCACAACGTACTATTTTTAGCAGGTTGTCGGTTCCTGAACTTTCGAAGTCGTTTGGAGGCCCTGATGAACCACATGGATACTGGTGGCCACCCACCTATTCCATTTGAACCCCCACCATCAGTTATTTTATTTTTTTTTAGTTTTGGCACAACTTACTATTTTTAGCAGTTTTTCGGTTCCTGGACTTTTTGAGCCATTTTGAGGCCCTAAACGACGTTTTTTGGGAAAATCGGGAGCCATGGGCCATTATTTATCTAAAAAAATGTTGTACTCCTTGGATAGATCTTTATAACGAGGTATGATGTGCGTTAAATGGAGATTGTATGCCAATTTTACGTCTCCGGGAAGTTGAAACACCAATTTACCCAAACGGGGCCCATAGTTTTGGCGCTTCACCTCCTACGGTAAGGTTTTTGGATGTTTAGGGTTTTGCATTATTTATCAATAATAAATCGGCCTTCGACCCTCATTGTAACATAGTTCAGAGGCATGTACCCATCACATCTCTTCTCAGAGATAAGCTACCAGCACCCTAGCTATTTTATTTCCATTATGTCTGTAAGCATATTTCTGTTATTTGATATTAATGAAATGAAGAATTATTTCCGATGCATATCTTTGTTTATGTATATTTATGTTTTTTATTGTGTTCTTGCATAAATATGGATCAGTGGTATCGGAGCGATCCGCTCTTTCTCTGTTTTTCTTTGCATGTCCCCAACGTAGTCAATGTATAAGGAGTTAGGGCTCGATCTAGTTGAACCCTTGCAAGATCAGACTCGCAAACCCTGGCTACCTCCCATGGCGGAAGAAAAGAAAGACAAGGGAGCAAGATATTGTATCATTATATTGCTTAAGAGGCCCTTGAGAAACAAAGGAACATGATTATGGATAACTTTGCTCAGATCCTTCAACGGCTGCCCACCTACGACGCATCTGCATCCAACATCCACTCTGGAGATGCCACTCCCTTCAAGGTATAGGTAAACTTTAAAATTCCTGTATTTTAAGGCCAGATAGATGTAGACGTTGTTGATATATGGTTGAATTTTCTAGAAGGGTATTTCTCAGTCCATGATTTCTCCGACCAGGAAAATATTATTTTTGCACTCCTTAAAGCCGCCCCCCATGTCAAGGACTAGTGGGAAACATACTATGAGAAAAAGGATGAGGGGGAACCCTTTCTGTTCTTGATTGCACCCACATGGAATTCATTCCGAGATTGCATCAAGGAACAATATTACCCTGTGGGGAGCTATGAGGACAAGTACATCCAATGGACCACACTGTCGCAGCAAAGGGATCAAGATGTGTACAAACTGACGAATTTGTTCCATACCCTGCGCACAAAGTTTGGTATTAAAGATTCAGAGAGACACTTGGTGTTCAAGTACTATATCTGTTTGCACAGACACATTCAAGAGGAAATTGAGTTCCTTGACATTACATCGCTTGGCACAGCATATCTCTATGCCACCAAGATCGAGAAAAAATTTAGGTAGATGAAGCGCGACTTTGGATCCACGAATCCGAATCCAAGGAAAGGTGCCCCTAAACCGTAGAACAAGGGGTAAGGCCAAAGTGGGGCAACTCAAAACAACACCACAAATCCAAAGAAGGACACAAGGAAGCAGTGTGAATTTCATAACATCCCCACTCACAACACAAATGAGTGTTGGGCCAAAGAGTCGTTGGTGGCCGAACTAAAGGCACTCAAATCAGATGCATGTTTTGATCCTGAGTCAAAACTAGACAAAGGAAATGACAAAGGGAAGCAAATCATTGATGTGGATCCCAGTGCCATTGTTTCCACCACCAAGATCCAGAGGGAGGATCCAGAGGATCTAGAGGAGGGGGAGCACCTCTTCCATTCACAGATGTGGGTGAAGGGTTCTCCACTGTAATTCCTTATCGATAGCGGAAGCCAAAAGAACCTCATTTCAGCAAAAGTTGTAAAGCGTCTTGGCCTACTGACCATAGCACACCCGTAACCATATAAAATCGGGTGGCTTCACCCGGGGAGAGATCTTTGCGTCTGCCAGCAGTGCCTCCTTCCATATAGTATCAATCTATTCACAGAAGAGGTATTGTGTGATGTTGATCCTCTTGATGTACCTGATGTATTATTGGGCCAACCATACTTGTAGAGGCGACATGTTGTGTATAAGTCTAGGCCTTATATTCTTATTATTACCTTGGGAAATAACTTTTATAGGATACCAGAGGTAGTACCGCCTCTTGTCATCTCTTTGACTACTGCAAAACAACACAGTAAGATTGTTTCCCAAAACAGGAAATTTATTTTCCTTACAAGTCGCTCACAGGGAAAGAATAATATTGTGGCCAAAAACTTGAAACATGGCTCCCCTACACAGCTGCAGTAGATGGAAAAAGTCATGGAGGAATACGAGGAAATTTTATCCTCACTCATAGAGGTTCCTCTACAATATCAGGACAAGCACTCCATTGATCTGACCCCCGACGCACTGTTGCCTGATGTTGCCATACCTCATGTGACTACACAGACAAAATCCATGCATGTATTGTATGAGGCTGATAAATAAACCAAATTTACTAAACCCATCTAGCATGTCTTCCCCCAGGTTCATGACATCTTCGACAAATCTAATACCCAATTCAATAGAATTTTCCTCCTCTCGTGGAGGATCTCAATGCAATGGGGACCATTGCTTCCTAAGGAGGGAGGAGTGATCCAGGTGGATATCGGTGGCCACCCACCTATTCCATTTTGACTCACACCATCAATTCTTGTAGCTTTTCACTTTCAACACAACTTGTTATTTTTAGTAGGTTGTCGGTTCCTGAACTTTCGGAGCCGTTTGGAAACCTTGATGAGCCACGTGAATACTGGTGGCCACCCACCTATTTCATTTGAACCCCCACCATCAGTTCTTTCATTTTTTCAATTTCGGCACAACTTACTATTTTTAGCACTTTTTCGGGTCCTGAACTTCTGGAGCTGTTTTAAGGCCCTAAATGATGTTTTTTGGGAAAATCGGGAGCAACATGGATCCATGGATTGATGTTTCTCACACCAAAAGTTGTACTCCTTAGAAAGGTCTTTCTAACGAGGTATGGTGCACGTCAAACATAGATCATATGCCAAATTTATGTCCCCAGGAAGTTGAAACACCAATTTACCCAAACGGGGCCCATAGTTTTGGCGTTTCATCTCCTACTGTTAGGTTTTTGGATGTTTATGGTTTTTCATTATTTCTCAGCAATAAATAGGCCTTTGAGCCTCATTGTAACACAGTTCGGAGGCATGTAGCTACCACATCTCTTCTCAGAGATAAGCTACCAGCCCCCTAGCTATTTTATTTCCATTATGTCTTTAAGCATATTTCTGTTATTTGATATTAATGAAATGAAGCATTATTTTTGTTGCATCTCTGTTTTTATGTCTATTTCAGTATTTTATTGCGTTCCTGCATAAATCTGGATCACCATCATATGATGTATCTTATGTCCTTGTATTTATTTTTGTTTGGGATATGTCTCATGTCTATAAATGTACTTTTGTTTGGGATGTTATATCTCATGTTCATGTATAACATTGTTACTGATGAAATAGGTAACCTGACCTCAAAACGGGAACTCTAGCCCAAAAAGACTAAAAAAACATGAAAAAACACCCCAAAAACAAAAAAAGTGTATTCCAGAACGCACTTGGTTTTTTTTGAAGGTCAAATTTCAACATTTTATAAAATTATGCTAAAAACAAAATTGTTTCTTGAAAAAAGGATTGAAAAAACACCCTCAAAACAAAACCAGTTGATGCTGGAATAACAAAAAAAAAAAAATTGTGTCATATTTTTGACATTTTAAAAAATAGAAATAACATTTTTTAATTTTTAAAATTCAAACATTAAAATAAACCTAAAATTTAAGAAAAAATAAATTTAAAAAATAAAAACGTTTTAAAGCTTAAAATTTTAAAATATATAGGAATAAAAAATTAAAAATAAAAACAAAATAAAAATTTTAATCCAAACATTAAAAAAACCTAAAATCAAAGAAAAAAAATTAAAAATTAAAAATTAAAAAAAAAATAAAGATTAAAATTTCAAAATATATAGAAATAAAAAAATAAAAATAAAAACAAAATAAAAATATTAAATTAAAAAGAAAAACCAGTTAAAAAAAAAGAAAGAAATTATAAAAAAGAAAATATAGAAATTAAATTTAAAAAAGAAAAAAAAAAGTTTATTAAATTAAAAAAGAAAAAATTAAATTTTAAAATAAAAAATCAAATTTAAAGAAATATATTAAATTTTAATAAATTTAAAACTTTAAAATAAAAATTAAAAAAAAAAACATTATTGAAATTAAAAGTAAAAAACTGAAAAATTAATTAAAAAAAAAATACAATAAAAATATTAAATTTAAAGAAATATATATTAAAAAAACAAATAGATTTTAAAAAATATATTAAATTTAAATTATAAAAAATAAAATATATATATGAACTTAAATAAAAATTATATATATTAGATTTTATTAAATTAAAAAAAAATGTTAATATTAAAATACCAAATTAAACAAAAAAAAAAAAATATTAAATTTTAATAAATAAATGAATAAACAAATAATTTTTGAAATAAAAATTAAATTTTAAATATAAAGAAAAAAAGAAAAAAACATTGTTAAAATAAAAAGTTAAAAAACTTTAAAAATCAATTAAAATTGAAAAATTGAAAAAAATAAATTAAAAAAAATATATTAAATGAAAAATAAAATAAAAAACAAATTAATTTGAAAATATTAAGTTTAACTTAAAAAAAAAATCTAATTTTAAATACACAATTTTAATTGAAATAAAAAAAATATAAAAGTTTTATGTAATTAAAAAAATAATAATAAAAAAATAAAATGTTTTAAAAAAATATTCAATTCAAATAAATAAATAAATAAAATATAATATTTACTAAATTTTTAAAAATTAAATGAAAAAACTAAACATAAAATTTAATAATAAAAAAAAAAATATGAAAAAATTAAAAAAAAAACCAATTAAATAGAAAAAAAAATACAAATTTAATAAAAATCATTAACAAAATCTAGAGACAATAAAATGAATAAATTGAAAAAAACAAAAAAAAATTAAAACAAATTAAATTTCAAATATAAAAATTAAATTAAAAAAAAATAATTTTAAATTTTTTGAATTAAAAAATAAAAATAAAAAAAACAAATAAAAAAAATAAAAATATTAAAAATTAAAAAAATAAAAAATAAAAAAGAATTTTTTGATTGTGGTGGCGCCGCCAATCGGCCTCCCGCCCAGGTGACGGCGGAGGCCGGCCGCTAGGCAGGAGGCTGATTTCGAGAATCGCCCTCCCGCGGCAGGAGGCTGATTCCGGGAATCGCCCTCCCGCAGTGGGAGGCTGATTTCGGGAATCGCCCTCAAGGCGATTCCCGGAATCGGCCTCCCATGGCGAGAGGGCAATTCCCATAATCGGCCTCAAGGCGATTCCTGGAATCAGCCTCAGGGCGATTCTCGGAATCGACCTGAGGACGTGGGAGGGCGATTCCAGGAATCGGCTTCTCACCACGGGAGGGCGATTCCCAGAATCGGCGGGAGGTCACAGATCGGCCTGGCAGCAGCTGCGGGGGGCCGAGCCGGGGAATCGGCCTCCCACGGCGAAGCGATTCCGGAATCGGCCTCCCGCAGTCAAACGATTGGAATCGACCTCCTCTTTCAGTGTGACGACCGATCGGCTGACGACGGCTGCGACCCCCGCCGCCAGTGGTGACCACTACGCCTGCCACACAGGAAAGCAATGGCCAGGCGCCACCCGATCAAAAAATTCTGTTTTTATTTTTTTATTTTTTTTTAAATTTTTAATAATTCTTTTAATTTGATTTTTTTTCATTAAAATATTTATTTTTTTTTTTTTAATTCAAATTTTTATTTTTAAATTAATTTATTTGAAATATTTTGTTTTTTTAATTTATTTTAAATTTAATATTCTAGATTAATTATTTTTTCAAATTTAAAATTTATTTATTAAATTTATTAAATTTTAATTTAATTAATTTTTTTAAAATCTTTTGGTTATTGGGTTTTTCATTTTTAAAATTTATAAATTGTTTCATTTAAAAAAAAACAACAAATTTATGGATATTTGTTTTTAAATTATTTGCACGTGTTTTTTTTTCATTTTTTTTGTTTTTTAATGATAGTTTTTTTATTATAATTCTTTTATTTTAATTTTCTTTTTCAATTTTAAATTTTGTTTTTTTTTTAATTTGTTTTTTTGTTAATTTTTAAATTTGTATTTTTGTTTTCTTATTATTATTATTTTTTTAATTTAAATTTTTAAATTTAATTTTTTCTTTTTTGTATTTTATTTTTTTATCTAAATTTTAATTTTGTAATTAATTTTAATTTTATTTTATTTTTTATTTTTTAATTATATGGATTTTTTTAATAACTTAGAAAAAATGTTTTTGATGTTTTTAAAATTTTTTTTTTTTGTTAATTTTTGTTATTTTTCTTTAAATTATGTTTTTTTTTTTGAAATTTTGTCATTTCTTTTAATATAATTTTCGAATATTTTTGTTTTTTTTTTTGCTTTATTTATTTATTTTTAAAGTTAATTTTCTTTTTTTACATTTTATTGGTTTTTTATATTGTTTATATATATATATTTTTTATCTAAGTTTTGTGTTTTATTACCAACATGAAAATCACCACTCTAAAAAAAAAAGGTTGATGCTGCATCAATACGTTTCAAAAATAGCATGAAAATCACCGCTCTAAAAAAAAAAAAGTTGATGCTACATCAATACGTTTCAAAATTAGCATGAAAATCACTAACATTTTAAAACAAATATTCATATTTCATAAATAAAAATATTAAAGTGTCAAAAATGTGCTCCGAAAAAAAAAAAGGTGATTCTCCATCACCACTTTTCAAAATCGGGTGCTTTTTATGCTACCAAAAAAAAGTAGGTAACAGTGCGGTTACCTATTTCATCGGTAACATTGTTGTATGTACTTGGGTTGGGGACTTGGCATAACTCTCACATGATGTGGCAGAAGGAAACTTATTTGTATTGTTTTGATATGACATCCCACATTTCAATCAATATGTTATTGCTCCATGACTTGCATCATGCTGATTTAAGGTGGCAGTAAGAATCCTTATTGCTTTGGTTACTATTGGGAGAGTATGGGTTGATTTCTCCCCATATATTTCATGATATTGATAGAGGATGGAAACAGGAGACCTTACTGTGTTGGCTTCTGTTGGGGGATTATGGTCATTTTACTTGGTATAATGATGATGTGATGGGGAAACAAGAGGCATTGATGTGGTGGCTTATTTTGAGGGAGTATGGCTCTCATACTTATATTGATGCTGATTTGACATGGCAACAAGAAGAATTTCTACGGTGGATTATTTTGAGATAATATGGTTCTCATGCTTATATTGATGTTGATTTGCCATGGCAACAAGAAGCATTGCCAGGGTGGCTTTGATTGAGAGAGTATGGATATCTTACATGGTTTCATGATGATTTGGCATGGTAGTAGAAGGCTTTACTGCGGTGGTTTTTATTGGGAGATTATGGTTTTACATTATACATGCTCATCCATATGTCTCTACTTCTTATTTTTTACATTGTTGGGATTATGCTTGGATCCAACAAGGCCAACAGTGCCAATGATGAGATCATGGAGAGATACAATCTACTTCATGTAGCATGGGATGGAGAGATAGTTTATGATGGGGGGATTTCCACTTTGGCAAGAGACCACTTCACTTGATGTATCTCATGCATAGAGGAGGATCTGAGACAGCATATGGTTGCCAATTGGAGACTTATGATGAGGAGAGGTATCTAACTTTTTAGTTGGAGGCCATTCTAGACATTCTAGAGAGGCAAATTTGGAGTTGGGCATGCGTGACACATTGTACAAGATGGGGAGGCTTTCCATATGAGGATGTCCTTTGGAGGGATATGTATTTCTGTAGCATCCACTTTTTCAATTGGTTGAGGATAAGCAATATTTTGGCAAGGAGGATTGTAATATTCCCAAATTTCCATCAGTTAATTGGAATATTAGAGTTCTTAATTTTATTAATTAATTAAGTAAATAAGAGGGTGGAGGGACCCACAAACCCCATAGTTGAATAAAATCCACTTTGATGTGGGTATGTGGATAATTTTGAGTTATATATTCATTATGGAGTAGTGGAGCAACTTCTTAAATTAAGAAAGAGTGGAGATCATGTGACATTAATGATAGATCATGGAGATCATGGAGGAAGTCAAAAGAGATCCGGGTACATTCAAAGTAAGATCATAGAGCACTAATGATGAGATATTTGAGGAATAGGTGCATCTAATTCATACATGATGGAGAGAGTGGGAATTAAATGTAGAGATAGTGGAGAACATGGAGAGACATCGTAGTCTTCATGGAGGCTAGTGGCCACAAGTGTAGCATAGTTATGAGGTGTGCCAGGACTATGGAAGGCTCACAAATCATATAAGGGAGATGAAGGAAGCCATAGAAGGCATGCTTTAGATTATCATTTTTGATATTTTTAGATCTATATTTTTCATGTGACATTTCTATGCACACTTATGATGTTTAGATAAGTTTTCAGTGTTGTTTAGCACACATATGTTTTCAAGTGGAAATCCCACCCTTACCCATGGGGGAATTCAAGTTCCTACTCTGGGAAGGTTTCTTTGAACTTCCATACACCATCAAGAATTGGTGCCAGATTCAACCACTCTCATATGCACATTCAGTCTCAGGAATAACGCATTCCTACTCGAGGGTTTGAGAGGTGTAAATTGATTATAGCATTTCAGCTAGGAAACTAGTGGAAGATTCATCCTTTCACCTTGTTCTTCAAGATCAACCTTTCAGGAGAAGCATATTCATATCCGACATTGAGGCCATCATTTCATACCTCCATAAAACAACAATTTCCTAGGGGATTGTGCAATCTAGTCTTGCAGATCTAAAGGAGGAAGGAAGTTTCCTGTATGTCAGCAGGAAATCCTATGAGGGACCATTTAGTCACTTTGTATTAACTATTTCCATCATTCAGAAGCTGATTTTCATCATCTAGTAGCAGGCTTGAGACTCTCACTCCTTGACAGTGCATTTTACTTCAACTATTGAGTATTCAGTAGCCACATTTAGTGGAGGAGGATATAGATGCTAGATCTTGAGATTTTAGCTTAAGGATCAAGTGAAGGGATCAACCCTTCAAGAATATACCTGATTATACATCATATTGTAGCCATATTTGATCAGATTATGCTTTAGATCTGCACGCCTAGTATTTGTATAGTGTAAGCCCTAAGAGGTTGATTTTTCTAGATTACTCGATTTGGAAATCCCTTTCTGGGTTATCTTGGCTATTCATCATAGAGCCCAGATCTTAAATCTAAGCATCATCGGAGCTTCAGAACTGCTATATCTACACTTTCATATTTTTCTGGCAGTTGCAATCCCATCATTTGTAGCAGGGACAACACAATATTCCTTCTAGCAGTCCAATAGTTACACAGTTCCTCTTATGGGATCATTTCAGGGTCATTCTAGGCCATCTCTTTGGCTTGAGTGTCTCATATTTTGAGCACTGTTGTACTTGTATTCCACCTCCATATTAATAAAATGGCTCAGCTATTCTATAGATTTGTATGGTGTCTTTAGATTATTTTTTTATATTATTGTAGCTCCTATATTGTGTGTTTGTATTACTGCATTCTCCCTTTTGGGATATTACATATGCACATTTAGTCTTAGGAATTATGCATTCCTGCTTGAGGGTTTGAGAGAAGGAGTTTGTTTCGAAAATTTATGTTAGGAAAATAGTGGAGGATTCATCCTTTCACCTCGGGCTTCAATATCATTCTTCCAAGAACTATATATTCATATCCGGCATTCAAGCCAACGTTTCATACCTCCATGCAGCAACAATTCCCTAGGGAATTATGCAGTCCAGTCCTGTAGATCTATTGGTGGAGGGCAGTTTCCAGTATTTCAGCTGGAAATCCTATGAGGGACCATATCCTCACTTTGGGCACACTATTTCCATCATTTTTGAGCTTCATTACAGCATCTAGCATCAGGATATAGAGCCTCCATCCCTGGTAGTGCAATTTTACTCAACTGTTGTGTATTCAACAATTGCTTCTATTGGAGGAGGTTGGAGGAGACATATCTTTTGCTTCTAGCTTAAGTATTTGAAGGAGGGATCAACCCTATATGCATTGATTTGATTGTGCCTTATTGCAACAATCATATCTTTAGATCATGCAGTGGATCTACATACCCAACAATGATATAGTTGCAGGGCCTAAGAGGGCAATTTTCCAATATTGTCAGATCTAGAAATCATTTCTAGGTTATCTTGGGTATTCATCATAGAGCCCAAATCTAAAATCTTGACATCATCTGAGCTCTAGAACTACCTTATACACTTCTATATTTTGGTGGTAGTTAGAGTCCCGACATTTACAACAAGGACAGCACAATATTCCTTCCATTAGTCCAACAGTTATGCAGTCCCTCTTGTGGGGGTACTTCAGGGTCATTCTAGGCCAATTGTTTGGCTTGAGTGTCTCATATTTTGAGCAATTTTGTAATTTTTTATCCACCTCCATATTAGTAAAATGGCTCAACTATTTTGTATATTTTTATGGTGTATTTAGATTATTTTTTCATTGCTGCAGTTTCTAGCTATTGTGTTTTTTTATTACTGCATGCTCCCTTTCGGGATATTAGAGAGGGATTTGATTTATAGTGCGCAAAGGAGACTTTTGTTGAAGCATGAAAGGAGTTTGTAAAGGGAAGCGCATCGACATCAGGTAGACCAATGAAGGAAGCAGGTGATTTAGATTTATGTAGGAATGCAACAGAATACACATATAACCATAAATACAAATATGTAATGGAAATAACACTTCATTTCATTAATATCAAAGAACTGAAATTTTCTTATATATAGAATGGAAATAAACTAGCTACGACGTTGGTAGCTTATCTATGAGAAGAGATGTGGTGACTACATGCCTCTGAACTACGTTACAATGAGGCTTGAGGGCCTACTTATTATTTAGAAATAATGGAAATCCATAAATATAAAAAACCATAACCTTAGGAGATGAAGCACCAAAACTATGGGCCTCGTTTGCGTAAATTGGTGTTTCAACTTCCCAGGGACATAACTTTGGAATACAATCTCTGTTTGACGCGCATGATACCTTGTTAGAAAGATATATCCAAGGACTACAACTTTTGATGTGATAAAAGTTAGTACAAGAACTCATTTTTCTCCTATTTTTCCTAAAAAATGTCGTTTAGGGACTCAAAACGGCTCCGGAAGTTGAGGACCCGAAAAAAGCTATAAATAGTAAGTTGTGCCGAAACTGAAAAATTGACCAAGACAATGGTGGGTCTCCAAATGGAATATGTGGGTGGCCACCAATATCCACCTTGATCATTCCTCCCCCGTTATGAAGAAATGGTACCCATTGCATTGAGTTCCTCCATGAGATGAGGAAACTTCTGCCTAACTTGGTCCCTGGTGAACCACTTGCCTTGGTGCAGGAGTTGGCCAGCTTTGATAACTCGATACGGTTGGATCTTCTATTGGTGAGTGTCCTTGATTTTCATTTCCATGATACAATCTGTGGTGGCCCATTCCATGCATTATGGGCTTAACTCTGTTGGTGTGAGTTGTTCCACAATGTCAGAGGTGTCGAGTAGAGGTGGGAAGTAGGGGCAAACGCAGTCGACATTGAATACTGGGTGAAAACCAAGGAATGGTGGAATACTAAGCTCGAAGGAATTGTTCCCTACAGCCTTGGTGATGGTATACGACCCATATCATAGCAGGTGAAGCTTGCGGTGGGGTCCAGTGAGGCATTCCTTCTGAAAATGTAGACACACATTGTCGCCCACTTGGAAGTTGTGTGGCACCTGATGCTGATCATGTAATTGCTTGTACTTAGCATTGGCTCTATCCAATATTTCATGGACCTATTGGTAGATGTGCTGAATGCGCTCGATGAAGCTATTCGCTTTTTCAGCTTCAGACTGGACATTAGCTTAATCGGCCTGACTATTCGCAAATGGCATGGCTACGTCAATGGGACGTAGTGGTTGGAATCCCAAGTCCACCTGAAAGGGGCTGTGACTGGTTGATCTATGGAGAGCCTAGTTTTAATTGTTTTGTACATAGGGGAGGCTCTCATCGCATGTGCGTGGATGCTTTGAATTGTACATGCGCAAAATGTGTACAATCATCCTATTGACGACCTTTGTCTGGCCATGAGTTTGGGGATGGAAAGTTGTGGACTTGGTGAGCTTGGTGTCTAGTATTGACCAGAGGCTGCACCAAAATGTACTGAGGAACCTACTATCCCAATCTAATATGATATATTGTGGGATCCCAAAGTTCACCCACGCTTGTTCAAAGAAGAGTTTCTTAGTGGCTTCTGGTGTGATATTCTTCTTGGAGGCCGCCATAATGGCCATCTTCGAGAATCTTTCGACGACCACAAAAGCACAGTCATTTCCATGCTTAGTAGAAGGAAGGCCTGACATTTAATCCATGGAGATGGATTCCCAAGGTCAACTAGGGGTAGGTAGCGGAATAAGACTTGCTTCTTGATGGTCAGTTTGGCAATGGTGCAAGTAGTGTAGGATTTGATGTACTTCCCGACATCCTATCGAAGGTTCGGAAAATAGAAATACTTCTGCAGTACTGCCACTATTTTCTCGACCCCGAAATTCCCATCGACTCGACTATAGTGCACTTCCCATATCATCTTGGCATGCTCGCTTGAAGGAACATGAAGGTGTCCCAGGTGACATAACAGGGCATCTTGGACGTGAAAATTTGGAACTTGTGTACCCCCTAAGAGTTTATTGTATGTGTGGCTGAATTTTGGATCGCTTTTGTAGAGAAGTGGCTAATAAAAAGTCTCGTGCCCATAAGAGTTGAGAATGGTGCCTAGTGCCACAATCGGTGGTCGGCTGAGGCAGTCTGCAAAATTATTGGTGCTACCCTTCTTGTACTTGACGTTCAAATGAAACTGTTGCAGATATGTGGACCACTTCTGATGGCGATCGTTCTGCAACTTCCCTCATGTTTGTATGAACTGCAGGGGTCAATGGTCTGTGTGGATGATTGTTTCCTTCCCCAAAATGTAATTCTTCCATTGTTGACAAGCCTGCAAAATGGAGTACATTTATTTTTCATAAGTGGGATACTTGCGAACTGTGTCGGACAATGTCTCACTGTGATATGCCACTGGATGCCCCTGTTGAGTAAGAAATGCCACAGTAGCATAGTCAGAGGCACCTGTCTCGATCTCAAATGGTTGTTGCAAGTATGGTAATGTGAGCACTAGGGCAAAACAGAGGCGATGTTTCAGTTCTATGAATGTCATCTGTTGAGGTTCCGACAAAAATAATTTTTCTTTCACTCCTCCCTTAGTGACATGGCTCAAGGGCCAAGTGATATGAGATAATTCCAACACGAACCTGTGGTATAAATTAGCAAGACCCAAAAAGCTGCGAAGCTCCGTTAGAGTGGTTGGGGCTGGCCAGTCACGAATGACTTGGATCTTGGTTGGATCCGCATCCACCCCCCTTTCATCAATACTGCATCCCATATATTGAACATGGGTCATGCGAAAAGTGCAATTCTCCAAATTGGCACACAACTTGTGTTGTCGTAATGTTTGCAGGACTTGTCGGATGTGGTGGAGGTGCTCTTCCCAAGTCTGGCTGAAGATCAGAATGTCATCCAAGTACACCACTAAAAATGAGTTGGTGAATGGCCGCAAGATGTCATACATCAACCTCATGAAGGTTGAGGGAGAATTTTTCAACTCAAAAGGCATGATAAGCCATTTGAAAAGGCCCTCCTTGGCTTTGAAGGCAGTCTTCCACAAATCAGAGGGTTCGATTGGTACCTAGTGATACCCAGACTTTAAGTCAATCTTGCTTGAATATTTCACCCCTTTGATTTGGTCCAGAAGGTAATCCATGGGATCGGGTACCTATTCTAGACAGTGATATTTTTCAGTGCCTGATAGTCAATACAAAGTCTCCAAGTCCCATCCTTCTTTTGTACCAACATGATCGGGCTCCCACAGGGTGATGAACTTGGCCTTATGTGACCTTTCTGTAGTAGCTCCTGAATCTTCCTCTTTATTTTATCGTTCTACATAATAGAGCATTGATAGATCAGTCCATTGGGTAGCACCGCACCTAGGGTCAGATCAATGGGATGCTTGACCTGACAGTGCAGAGGCACCCCTGTGGGTGAGGTGAAGATGTTCCTATACTCCTCCACAACCTTTTCCATTTGTTGTTGTCATGCAAAGGTGCCCTATCCGAAGGTCGTGACCATAATCTTCTTCTTTCCATGGGGGCAGATCATCTAGAAAAAAAATTTCTTGGTTTGAGAAATGAGCTTACTGCATTTTTTTGTAGTAACCAAAGATATAGCGACAAGCGGTGGCACCTCTAGTATCCTGTACAAATTATTTCCCAAAGTAAGAATAGCAGCGCGAGGCCGGGACTCATACACAGCATGTCACTTCCACAAGTATGGTTGGCCAAATAGTACATCAGAAACATCAAGAGGAGCAATGTCCCATAATACCTCATCCGTGAAGGGCTTGATGTTATAGGGAAGGCGTCTACTGGCTGACGTTGAGATCCCGTCCTTGATGAAGAAACCCTATGGTGTATGGTTGTGGGTGTGCTGTGGTTAGCAAGCCAACTACTTCACGTCTTCTGCTGAAATGAGGTTCTTTTGTCTCCCATTGTCGACAATGAACTATAGCGGGGAACCCTTTACCCACATCTGGGAGTGGAAGGGACGCTCCTTCTCCTCTGGATCTTCTGGTTCCTCCTTCTGGATCTTCGCAGTGGCAACAATGGCGTTGGGCTCCGCATCAATAATTTGTTTCCCTTTTTCATTCCCCTTTTCAAGTTCTGATTTAGAGTCATAGCATGCATCTGATTCAAAAGCCCTCATCTCAGCCACGAACGAATGCTTGGCCTGACACTCACTTGTGTTGTGAGTGGAGCTCTTATAGAATTCACATCACTTTCACGTGTCCTTCTTTGGCTTCGTGGTGTTTTTCTTTGCTTGTGGCTTGGGCAAGGTGTCTTGGGCCACCATGCCTTGGATTTTTCCTTTGTTCTGCAGTTTGGGGGCACCTTTCCCTTGCTTTTGATTCAAAGATCCAAAGTCTCGCTTCTTCTATTTGAATTTCTACTCGAACTTTGCAGCATAATGGTATGTTGTACCAAGTGAGGAGATGTCGAGGAACTCAATTTTCTCCTAATTGTATCTGTGAAGACAACTACGATACTTTAGCACTAAATATTTCTCCAAATATTTGATACCCAACTTTGTGCACAAGGTATGTAACATATTTGTCATCTCATGCACATCTTGATCCCTTTGTTTCTGCAGCGTGGTCCATTATATGTACCTGTCCTCATAGCTCCCCATGGGATAATATTGTTCCTTGATGGTGTCTCGAAAAGAATTCCATGTGGGTATGGCTAAGAACAGAGAGGGTTTTGTCTCGTCCTTTTTCTCACAGTAGGTTTCCCACTAGTCCTTGACATGGGGGGTAGCTTTGAGGAGTGCAAAAATAATCTTCTCCTAGTCGGAAAAGTTATGAACTGAGAAATATCCTTCTAATGAATTCAACCATTTATCTACAGCATTTGCATTTATGTGACCCTAAAATATGGGAATGTCAAAGTTTACTTGTAAGTTAAAGGGAGTTGTGCCTCCAGAGTGGTTGCTGGATGCATATATGTCGTCATTGGGCAGTCGTTGAAGGATCTGGACAAAGTTATCCATCATCACGTTCCTATGTTTTTCGAGGGCCTCCTCGAGAAATATTTTGATAGGATCTCCTACTCCCTCATCTTTCTTTTCTTCCCCCATGGGTGGTCGTCAAATTTTGCGAGGCTGATCTTGTAAAGGTTCAACCAGATCGAGCCCTAACTCCTTATAGCCCGACCTCATTGGGGACATGCAAACAAGGATCAAGAAAAAGCAGAATTCTCTAATACCATTGATCTGGATTTATGCAGGAACACAAAAAATACACATGTAACCATAAATACAAAGGTGTATTGGAAATAACACTTCATTTCATTAATATCAAAGGACTGAAATTTGCTTACAGAAAGAATGGAAATAAACTAGCCAAGTCATTGGTAGCTTATCTCCAAGAAGAGATGTGGTGGCTATAGGCCTCTGAACTATGTTACAGTGAGGCTTGAGGGCCTATTTATTATTTAGAAACAATGGAAAATCATAAACATCCAAAACCCTAACCCTAGGATATGAAGTGCCAAAAATATGGGCCCCGTTTGGGTAAATTGGTGTTCAAATTCTCAGGGATGTAACTTCGGCATACGATCTTCATTTGATGTGCACCATACCTCGTTAGAAATATATATCTGAGGAATACCCATTTTTCTCCCAACTATCCCAAAAAACGTCATGCATGGCCTCAAAACGGCTCCGGAAGTTCATGACCCGAAAAAATGCTAAAAATAGTAAGTTGTGCTGAAACTGAAAAAATGAAAGAGACAGTGGTGGGGCCCCAAGTGGAATACGTGGGTGGCCACCAATATCCACCTAGATCAGTAGGATTAGATGATGAAATTAGGCCATTTTTACAAGATTGCATTAAGTTACTGTGCAACAAAAAGACAATAGAGAACTTTCAAGCCCTAATAGATAATTGCGCAGAAAAGGAACAATCGTTGGTAGAATAGAAATTTGTCAACAAAATCTATAAGAATAAGAAGAGGACGGGGCAAGAGATGCATATGACCATGCAGATCGGTGCTTATGAGATGGAACAGGTTATTCTAGATCTGGGGTCCGATGCAAATGTGCTACATAAGAAAACTTGGTAGCGCATGGGAGAACCCAAGTTGGAATTGTCTACCATTCAAATGTGCATGGTAAATCAACAGAAAAGCATTCCATTAGGAAGGTTTCCGCAAGTTGTAATCAGTATTGAATGTGTTAAGGTGCTCGCAAATTTCGAAGTTATACAAATTATGGAAGATGCTAACCCTTATCTTGCGCTATTAGGATTGGACTGGACTATTGGTATGGATGGTATCATAAATATGAATAAAAGAAGAATGGAGTTTGAAAACAATGGAACCAGAATCATCATCACCCTAGATCCTGCAAAAGGAGCGATATACACATAACCTGTGTGCGTTGGGGATGATATTGATCATATCTATAAGATGACTTACAAAACGAGGATTGGATCAACCCAATGGATGATGGAAGTCTTAATTTGGAAAGGATGACTCTTGCTTCTTATATTTTGACGAAGAATTGGAAAACTAGCAGAACCGGTTGCATGAAGTATCTACACTACACTACAATCGAGTGACCAGATCTCTTCGATGCATAACATCAGAGGTACGCGAATTACCACATTACAATGGTTTAAACGATGTAAATATTTTTTTAGGAGAAATTGAAAGAACTGTCCTTGAAGGATAGAGATTCCATGCCCCGTATCTTAGACTATGCGCTACTCCAGCACGATGGTAGGAGAATCATAAAAGAAAATAGGGGAAACTTGGATGAATGTGCACGAATGATGAAATTATGCTTTGAATGTCCAACTGTAAAAGTGGAATAAGTTTACTTCGAGAAGGATGATCCGTGTAGACATTTGGCTAAATGGAATGAGGTATGGGGTGTAGAACCAAGAATTAAATGGGTCCATATGCTCATTCATAAATTTGGGAAGGTACCTATTGGTTGGTATCTGGAGATAGAGTTGCGTTGAGGTACTAGTGAATGGCCTGCGCTGACGGAGAGTTTCATTCTAACCTTTAGCTTTGAGATTTGGTTTGTCAAGATTGGTCAAGCATTGCATAGTATTCAAGAAGTTAACTTTGACACAAAAAATCCAGCGACAGAGTGTGCTTTCTTAGCATGGGATGCAAAAATGAAGAATATTTTGAATTGTAAGAATATGATGGTTGAATAAAATGAATATGATCGAAGGAAAATTACCATTCCAGAATATGAGGGATAGCACACAGTTGTTGGGCCTTCAATCCCTTCACTAGATGTCACAAAACATCTAAACATTCAACAGATGATTATTGGGCCTGAAGAGCAACCAAAGTTGGAAAATATTGGAGACTACTGGGATGATGACACAATAGGAAAGGTTGTTGAGTTTCTGATAGAGTATCACGACTTATTCCCTACAAAGTTCTTAGAGTTGAAAGGAATAATTGGAGAGCTTGGAGTCATGAATATCACTCTGAAACTTGATGCGTGTTAGTTGAAGTAGCGCCCATACAGATTGAAACCAAAATATAGGCATAAGCTAAAGGAAGAGTTGGATAAGAGGATTTCTGTAGGCATCATAGTGGCACTAGAAAAGTCTGACCAGGTGAGTCCCATGATAGTTAAAGACAATAAGACAAAAGGAGAAATCAAGATTTGTGTAGACATGCACAAATTGAATGATGCCTGTGTGTATGATCCGTTCCCAACTCTATTCTCTAATGAGGTACTAGACAATGCTCGAGGACAAGAAGCTTATTCATTCATAGATGGTTTCTCAAGGTATCATTAGATTAGGATTGCGCCATAAGATTGTAGTAAGAATACCTTCATAACATAATGTGGATCTTACTAGTATACAGTCATGCCTGTTGGCTTGAAGAATGGACTAGCCATCTTCTTGCGCATGGTAGTAGTTTATTTTAAGGAGTTTATCCATAAGTTCCTAGAAGTATAATTTAATGATTGGAATGTTTTTGGGCTATTAAAAAGCATGTTTCGAATTTGAGCTTAATGCTCGATACTTGTAGAAAGTTTTAGATCTTACTGAACTTGAAGAAATGTATATTTTACGTGCCATTCAGGTTACGGTTGGGACACATTATCTATCAGCAAGGGTTGATGGTAGATCCCACGAAGATCGTAGTAATTGTTAATCTGGAGATACCTGCGAATTTTAAAAAACTGCACTCAATATTGGGGCACACTAGGTATATCGAAAGTTCATTCAGGGTTACGCACTGATAATTGCACCCATGGAGAAGGAAAAAATGGTCACTCTGCCCATACTGGTCTTTCCAAATTGGCCTAAGGTGTTTCATGTACATGTTGATGCCTCTTGTATCACGCTCGAAGCTATTTTAATGTAGCCATAAGCTGGAGAGATTGATCATCCTATTACTTATGCTCGTCAAAAGATTTCAACCCTAGAACAGAATTATTAAACCACAAAATGAGAATAATTAGCAATGGTATACACACTATAGAAATTCTGCCACTACCTGTTGGGAGGACATCTCAAGATGTTTATTGATCACTCTTCTTTAAAATACGTCATCAATAAGCCTATGTTGCGGGGGGGAGATTTGCAGGTGGTTATTATTATTCTAGGAGTATGACTTTGAGATCATTGTGAAAATAGGAAGATTGAATGCTGGGCCAGACCATCTGTCACGCATTAAGACTAGTGAAGAACTTACAAACTTGGAGGATGGATTACTCGATGAATAGTTGTTTGTAATCAAGGTAGTTTATGATCACTTCCACGATATTATTAAGTTCCTGACTACTGGATGTGCACATGAAGAATATACAGTATAATAGAAGAAAGAGATCGTGGCACACACAACAAACTTCACTATTATTGTCGGCCAGTTGTACAAGATGGGTGCAGACGAAGTTTTTCAAAGATATGTTTTGGAATATGAAAAGCATTCAATATTAGATGAATCTCATGTAGGGGTTGTCGATGGTCACTATGCAGGAAAGGCCACAATGAAAAATATTTTATGAGTTGGGTTATGGTGGCCCACATTTCACAATGATGCCTATGTTCAATGTCATGCATGCGATGTATGCTAGAGGGCTGGAAAGCCATCACACAGAGATGTGATTCCCCTACATCCATAGATGCCACTACGATCATTTGATAAATGGGTCATAGACTTTGTCGGACATATTAACCCTCCAAGAAAGAAGAGTAGTGCACGTTACATAATCACTGCGACTGACTATGTAACGAGATGGGCTGATGTTAAGCTTGTGAAGGATTGTATTGCATATACAACTATGCAGTTCATCTTCGAGAACATTGTGACTCACTTTGGATGTCCTAATATTTTAATAAGTGATCAAGGAACACAATTTGTGAGTGAAACCATTTAAAATTTGACAGAAAAATTCAAGATTCATCATCAGAAGAGCAATCCTATCACCCATAGGGGAATGGTGTGGTGTAATATTCCCGAATATGGAAAGCAACAATATAGCATATAAAAGTGGAAATAGAAGAAAATGTGAACAAATTACGTATGAGCCAAATATAGATTTGTGGTATTAAGTATAACAACAACAAATTTGTACAATATCTTGGGGATCAAGTCCCTTAAGTCAGGCAAGAGAAGCCTCCAATGCCTAAAATGCACTAAAACATGCAATACACTGCTACGAAAAATACTGAAGCAAGTACAATGCAGTTTTGTTGACTAATACTGTAGCTGGGAAATATATTTACATAGATCTGATGATACCATGCTCATATAAGGCTGAAAATGGGGATCTAGGCCCCCACACACTATTCCTATATAACCCAAGAAGGGTTTCCAGAAATACACAAAATATCAGAATGACGTAATGCAGCCCTAGGGTTGAATAAAATCCGCAACTGGGAACCTAAAAGGAGGTGGCTGAATATGATGTAGATCTGAAAGTAACTCCTCCAATGGACTCTTCAAGTGTAGGGTTGATCCCTCCACCTAAAATAAAAACACTCCAAATGGAGCATTGAACTCACCCTTGTAACTTCTCACTGAAATAACACAGTCATGCACTGGAGCTGTGATGTAGGGGATGATGATGACCTAGCCTACTGCCAAAATATAGTATGAAGCACAGGGATCTTCCTTGCTAATATCCCTATGGAAATAAAGCTTTCTCCACTGAAGACAAGCTCAGAAATGGCCCAAAGAAACCCTCCACTACTGCACCCTGCAACATATCTAAAAAGAATCTCCGTTGTAGAAGAAATTTGTAGCTTGGAAAAATTCTAGAATGTGGAAATAATGGTCAACGAACTTCTCCAGAGTAAGCACTCAAAGTCCCCCGAGGATGAAGGTGGGATTCCTGCTCAAGAACACCATTGTGCTAAACAACACTGCAATCTTAGCTAAACAGTTGAAGAGAGCCACAAGTCATAGCAGACCATAAATAAATAATAATCCAAAACATATCCTTAATGGCTGCCATCCCCTTCCTTATATTCTTGGTAAGCTTCCTCACCCTTGGCCCCACACATTAAAGCCACTACTTCCATGAAAAGGATCTCCTTCCAAAATTGTGTTTTCCCTCATTGAATGTCCACTATTTCCATACCAGGTTTGTTGATTTGGTCAAAGTTGATCCAGTCCACATGCTTCATCCCTTGTTCACACATAGGGGAGATTTATCCAGCTCTTTTAATTCCCTCCATTCACATTTGGAGTGATTTTATTCCTACTAAGGAGAGTTACAAGTCTCCCTACCCTCTTATTCTTCTAACTAAGAAGAAAAAATCAAAATTTAATATTCCAATTAGTTGCATGGTAATCTAGGAATATTACAATCCTCCCCTCCCAAATGTTTCTTGTCCTCAGCCAACTGCAAGGATATATCTAAAAAATTTAGGGAACCTTCATTCCCATGTGAAGCTCCAATCTCCAAGATATCATCCATATAAAATGAATCACCCTCCAGAATGTTAATTCATAGAAAAACTCCTCCCACATGCTCATCAGAGGCTTCTCCCCAAGGCTCAAGTCAACCATATGGCTCACCCCATAAGAAGACAAGTGATATACTGTAGCAGCCATATAATTTCCCATGCTCCCCTTGAAGCATGAAGAAGTGTGGGAAGTTTCATTCCCAATGGACACATCCAACCTATGTGTCATCCATCCAATCATGTTCCCAACAAGGAGAAGAACATCATCAACATATGGGATCACTATCAATGTCATGCTAGCTGCTATGTGTAAGACTGGAGAAGGAAAATGGTCCCTCAAGTGCAACCACCACAGTTTGACTCCTAACTACATCAGAATATGGCATGATGAGTGGTTTCCCAACCACATTTTTTGCTGCCCCAATCTTCTCACATGCATGGAGAAGGTGTATGATGTATGGTGCAAATTGAGCACACCATGAATAAAATATCATCTCCCTAGTATCTCCTAGGGAGTGGCCATCACCATAACTACGTATGGCCCCAAATGGACCATGAAGTCTATAAGAAAGAGTGCCCCGTCTTGGAGAAATTTGCTGCACATGAATGGTAAGGAAATACAAATACATAGTAAGTGAATCATGATGTACATAAATACAACCCTTACCATGTACTTTGCTTAAGCTAGTAAGGTGGCTCATAGATGGCCCCCCTCTCACACCCAATGAGAAAGGAAGTGACTGTGATAACTCTACCAAAGAGTTATGTCTCTTCTCAACCTCCAAACAATCCATGCATCTCTTCTTTGAAGCCTTCCCAAATGAATCCCTCCAGGATAGTATGATATGCTCTTATGAATCCAGTGGGGTTGGAGATAAAACCCTCATATGTTGCATGTAGTAGCTTCTCCTTGATCTTAGAGGCTCTAATCAAGAAGATCCTACTCTGAAAATAGATGACCCCATCTCTCACTGCATATCTCTCTTCTAATAACTGGCCATCAAGTACTCTGCCTGAAAAGAGTTCCTTGGAGTATTCCACCAACAATTGGGATCTCCAATAAGGGTCAATACTGAATAATGAAAGAATTGTTGATCTATCATGTGAAGCACATGTCATGTTGCTGCCTTTTTCTTTGACATCACCCATGCCAAAGTCATATACCGAGATGCTGCAATCTTGCCTATGTTTCTCTTCCTATAGCTACCCATGCTCTAGTGAAGGTTGAAGTTTTTAGAGGCTAGCCTTCCCTGAGAAGCTATCACCTATTAAAAAAATTTCGATTTTGGCCAATGTAATCATGAGTGGCCACCAACCTCTACTAAATATGAAAGAGTCCTTCCTATGTGGAAGTATCTTCTAATTCTCCAAAGCCATGGAGTGGTCCCCTTGCACCATGATGGTGCCATCCATCCTTGAAACATCTTCTCTTAGCGCAAGATGTTTGGTAAGAGTTGGTAATACTAATATTGGTATAATGTCTCCCTCCTCCTTGAGCCTACCCCAGAGTCTCTGTGCTGTGTCAAGTCCTCCCAAGGTTCTCACCCCTCTGGGATCTATGAGTGGTGCCACCTGATGTGAGGAATCTCTCATCAACTCCTAATCTGGTGGTCTCCAAGGTGGAATGCCTCCATGTAATGAGAAATCAATGTAAAGAGTAGACTTCATATATGAGTGGACTTCTTTTTCCTTGCTCTCACTACACAAATCAGTCTGCCTCTTTTGTGCATCAACCTCCTGAAATAGATAGGGGTGTGTTCTCCTAATCACCTGATGCTGGCCATCCTCCCTATCTTCTCCTTTTATCTACAAGGTCTCACAATCTATCAATGATGGCACATGCTGCTCATGGATTGTGCCTTGAACTCCACATGTTATATCCTCTGGAAATTCTTGCAAGGATAGAAGAACTCCTCTCATTGGAGAAATTTCTCTATATTCCTCTCCATGAGGTACTAGATCTGCTCCTGATGTGACATCGTTGCTACCTCTTGCTTGCTCTGCCCCTTCATCATTAATGGAGGTTACCTCGTCATCATTAAGAGGCTCTTTGTTTTTATCCTCTTTTGGAAAGGAGATATCCATGTCTTCATTTTGAGAAGAGAGCTCTTCCTAAAGGGGGAATATTTCCTATAGCAAGGTATTCTGCAAGTTTTTAACCCCCTCATAGCATTCTCAAATGGAGTTGGGTTTGTGGATCCTTCCACCTCATGTAAAGCTTTTGTTTTTTTAGGCTTGGCTAGCTCAACCAAGGATGTTTCAGAATGTTTTAGATCAAATATTTTCACTAACCTTATGGTGAAATTTGCATAAGTAGATACATTTACATGATTGAAGGAATAATTTTCATAGAATCACCTGGCATAAGCCTTACCTTCAAGATGCAGCGCTGCTACTCTAATGGCTTCATCTTTTGAAACTTGGTGCTGCTGAAAATAGGTGTATAGCTCCTTCACCCAAGCCCTAGATGTACATTTAGGCGACTCATCAAAAGTAGGTAGAAAGAATCTACTTGAAGCATGTTGCTTGCACCTCTTGCTTCTATTGTGATTGGTAGACCTTCTATCCTCCTTGATCTTGCAAAACCCTTAAAATTTTAGATGATCTTTGAACATCTGAGATTGAGATTCATACTCTTGAAGATAGTCACCAAGATTCTCATCCTTTTGTGCATCTCTTTCCTCCATATATCTTACTATGAATGTAGGCATAGTAGAGCATTGTGGATCTAATTGTGTGGCTAAATGATCACACCCATAATATGAAGAATTGGAGCTTTATTTATGTGCGAATATTTTAGAGGGATCTGCATGTCTTTCCCTCCTCATTCCCTTCATTTCTCTATTGATATCATGCATAGTTTGGAGAAGAAGTTTTGAAAACTTATTTTCCGCCATTTCTCCAAATAAAGGAGTCTTACCTTTGTATCTTTTGTAAGCCTTCTCCTTTCTGTGAGAAGCTTCTTCTTCTTCTGATAACATATAATTGCATTGTCTTCACAGGCTGAGCCAAGATTATGCTCGGATACCACTGTAATATTGGGAAGGCAGTAATATAGCACATAAAAGTGGAATTAGTAGAAAATATAAACACATTAAATATGGGCCAAAGATATATCTATGGTATTAAGTATAATAGTAGAAAATTAGTACAATATCTTGGGGAACAAGTCCCTCAAGTCAGGCAAGAGAAGCCTCCAATGCCTAAAAATCACTAAAACATGTAATACACTACTACACAAAATATTGAAGCAAGTACAATGCAGTTTTATTGACTAATATTGTAGATGGGAAATATATTTACATATATCTGATGATACCATGCTCATACAAGCCTGAAAATGGGGATGTAGGCTCCCACACACTATTCCTAGATAACCCAGGAAGGGTTTTCGGAATTACACAAAATATCAGAATGTTGGAATGCAGCTCTAGGGCTGAATAAACCCTGCAACTCAGCACCTGAAAGGAGGTGGCTGAATTTGATGTAGATTTGAAATGAAATTCTCCAATGGACTCTTCAAGTGTAGGGTTGATCCCTCCACTGAAAAGAAAACACTCCAAATGGAGCACTGAACTCACCCCTATAACTGTTCACTGAAATAATGAAGTCATGGACTCAAACTGCGCTGTAGGGGATGATGATGACCTATCTTGATGCCAAAATATAATATGAAGCACGGGGACATTCCTTACTGATCTTATGATGGAAAGAAAGCTTCCTCCATTGAATAAAAGCTCATAAATGGCCTAAATAAACCCTCCACTGTTGAACCCTGCAAATCAACACATATCTAAACAGGATCTGCATTGTAGAAGAAATTTGTAGCTTGGCCAAATTCAATAATGTGGAAATAATGCTCAATGAACTTCTCCTAAGTAGGCACTCGAATTCCCCCAAGGATGAAGGTGGTATTCCCGCTCGGGAACACCCTTTTTCTCAAGAGCACTGCCATCTTAGCTAAACAGCTGAAGAGAGCCACAAGTCGTAACAGACCATGAGAAAATAATAATCCAAAATATATCCTCAATGGCTGCCATCCCTTTCCTTATATTCTTGGTGAGCTTCGTCACCCTTGGCCCCACTCATTAAAGCTACTACTTCCATGCAAAGGATCTCCCTCCAAAACTCCATTGTCCCTCATTGAATGTCCACTACTTCCATACCAACGTTGTTGATTTGGTCAAAGTTGACCCAGTCCACATGCTTCATCCCTTGTTCACACATAGACAAGATTTATCCAGCTCTTTTGATGCCCTCCATTCACATTTGGAGTGGTTTTATTCCTACTAAGGATATTTATGGGTCTCCCTGCCCTCTTATTCTTCTAACTAAGAAGAAAAAATCAAAATTTAATATTCCAATTAGCTGCATGCTAATTTAGAAATATTACATGTGGTGGAAGTGTTCAATAAGATATTGGAGACTGCGCTTACCAAGGTGTGCAATGCTAACTGGAATGATTGGGATGAGCATGTACTTACAGTCCTTTAGGCATATCGAACCACATGTAAAAAGTTTACTAGAATAACACCATGCAAGATGGTATATGTTCAAGAAGCTGTGTCGCCGATGGAGTACATTGTTCCCAGCCTGTGCATTGCAACATTCACAAATATGGTTGAAGCATATGTTATGGAGGAACGATTGTCGCAGTTGGTCGCACTTAAAGAAGATCAATTTATTTCCACTTTCCACCAACAAGTTTAGAAGGTGCGTGAAAAGGCATGGCATGATAGGAACATTAGGAAAAAGGTGTTTAAGGAAGATGATTTGGTATTTTTGTATGAAAAAAAGTTTGCGCACCACCGAGGGAAGTTGAAGATGCATTGGTTAGGGCCATATATTGTTAAGGAGATCAATTATGGAGGTGCAGTGTGCCGAGATGCATTGAGCGGTGAATATCCTATTGGGTATGTCAATGGAAGCCAATTGAAGCCACACAAGGATGACCCTCTCCTTATGTGCACCAAATTACTATATGGCCAGAGTATTGGATCTATGCAGAAGGGATGGCGGATGCATAGAAGGGTACGACACATGCATGGTAGCTACACGAGGAGGTTGACTGGGTCGTAGAGGTGCCAAAATATAGTCATTGGAATATTAAATCTGGAAAAGACGACTTTATTACCATTTAAGGGAGCATCTAGGTTGCATTTAATGAGGAGATTTTGCCAGATTTGGAACCATTTTGTGATTTATGGAGACACATTAATGCCTAAGGGACCATTGAGGACACACCAAAACTATAAGTTTGACATATGGGGTTGCAATAGTTCCATTTGCTTTCTGTATGAATTGTGTGCCTTGAGCTCTCTAATTTCTGCATCTTATTCAGTGTTTATGTATGGTTGTGATCTGAGATTTTAGGAGGAGTTTCATAGTAGGGGTCTTTTCTACGTTATCCCGCCAAGCATGAGAGATACTCGCCCTGGAGAGGATCCTATTGTGCTGGTGGATCCTATTACATCGGTTGTTGAGACACCCGTGCTTGGAAAGAATAAGAAGTGTCAAACGTCAGGGACCTGTAAATCCCCTTGGGAGAAGACTACAAAGCCGCGCTCCACTATAGTTGAGTGCCAAAAGAGACCTATGGTGGAGCTTAGCGAGACAATCATGGAGGAGGAGGAAGATGTTGTCGAAGTGGCCCCATTCTTGCGGTTTTCTACCTATGTCGCACCATGCAAGGCATCTTTCAAGGTTCCTAAAGTTCTGGAAAAAGTGTGATTGAGCATTAACATTCCCTTAATTCCTGAAAATGTCTCGATTGAAGGTGATATGTTTGCTAAATTTCCTCAGCTAAAGATGGAGGATTGGGAAATTTCATATGTTGATAAGTTTCCTGAGCTTGTGCCTAAGCACTATCTAGATCACGTGCCCTATGAGGGGGGCCTTGTGCACCTTGAGCCACAATGATGGGTGTTGGGATTGCACAAGGCAGGGCTTCTGAAATTATTGCAGGTCCTGCATTTAGGGCACAACCCGATAAATGATATTTTCATGTGCCAATTTATCACTCTCCTACATGATGAAGCTCTATGGTTGGGAGAATGCATACCTATAGATGACGTGTTGATCCATCAAATCACTGCCTTGCCTGATCAAGGCACAAATACCATGGCTGACTTTGGAGGACAGACACAAGAAAAGAAGGCGGTACAAAATATCAAAATGACTTATCAGGTGTTGCACCACAAAAAAGGGTTCGTAGTCAGTGAGATCAATGATCTAGATGTTCATTCGGGATGCTCATCTTGGCCCACAAGATGATGTGAAAGTGTAGACCTAAGGAGGTTTCTGTGCAAGTCATTGCACTTACAGAACGGTGCGAGAAGGAAGTAATTTAAAATTTGCCTCAATATTTATGCAAATAATTCCTCGAGAATGTGCGCAAAGCACAAGAGGAGGGAAAGAAATTCTATTATGCTCCACTCCTACTGTTAATAGCCCTAATTGGTTGGAAGACCCCATAGGAAACACAATTTCCTGAGATAGAGCCGTAGATGTGTGAAGTCGTGCAGTACACCACATTGTGGAATTCTTCTGTCCCCACATCATGGAGAATAAGTATTTTAATTGTTTGACACCTCACTCTTGTAGGCAGTGCAATCCAAGCCAAGGTTGTCTCCAACTTTGTATGACCAATACAAGATGATTGAAAATTTTAAGGGCACTTTCCACAAAATTCATATCCGCACGAAGGGCACAGTCGAAGGAGTGTGGTAAAAATTTCCCTATCTCATCACTGAGGATGATTTGTTGCGCATCACTTCAGAGTGGACGCCAGTTTGGATGGAGCCTGGTGCATCAAATTCTATTATGAAGATGCCTACCAAGCCTCCGAATTGTACGCAGACTACTGAGAAGACCACAAAAAAATAATCCATGCCAACTACCCCTGATGAAACGATTGATTTACAAACAGACACTGCACCTGAGAAGAATGGCTCCATGCCAAAAGAGATAGAGGATTATGTGGAATTTTATAATTCCAAGGGCACAAAGCATGGTTCTCAAGCCACAGGAGGATCGAGGAAGAATCAAAAGGGCTCTAAGACCATGGGAAAGGAAGAGATAACATTGACCAAAAATGATTTCAAAAAAATAGCTATGTAATATTCCAAAACTTGCACATAGCAATTTGGAATATTAGATTTTGCTACTTTCACCTAGGAAAGGAATAAAAGGGTAAGGAAGCCCATGAACAATAAAAATATGAATAAAATCCACCTTAGTGAGGAAGGAGATCACCTTAGGAGCTAGTTTTACACTTCCAAGTGTGAACAAGGGCAAATTAGATGGAGACATAGTCAAGTTTGACTAAGTCAACATCCATTCTTGAGGAGGAAGAAATCACTCAAGTAAACTAGCTCAATGTGAACTAGGATTAGCCTAGACATGCATATGAGAACTATATTGAAGATCCCTTAGTGTGAAAAGAGGCATTGCAGGTGGATGAGTTCTAGTTGATCAAGTCAACAGCGCTGCTACAAAGAGGAGGGAAGATAGCTAGGGCAGTGCAGCTTTGAAAGAGGAAGCTTCACTAGGAAGTCACCTCAACATTGTGTGGGGTCTGGGGTGAGGAGGCTCACCAAAGATAAAAAGGAAGGCATAGCATCAAAATGATTCATTGATTTTTCATCTATATTTGGTCTTCTAACTATTTTCATGCTTCAGTTGTTTAGCCAGAGTTGCTGCACTTCTTAGTGCAAAGAATTCCTGTGTGGGAATTCCATCCTCTCTTTGGATCAACTTGCTTAAGGGATCAAGAGGGAAGGATTTGAGCTTCATTTCAGCATTTGGCTTGGGGTAATTCATCCATATTTATCCACAATGCAGTTCCCTTCAGAAAAATGCATCTTTTATGCAGGGGCAGCAGCAGCAGGGTTGCACCCTTTGATTTTATGCTAGTCTTTGAGGAGGAGGTGATCATTTCCCTTTGGGAGATATAATAAGAAGGGCCTTGGAAATTTTATATATTATTCAGCTTTGATATGTCATAGTCAGCCATGTTTAATGCAGAGTTGCAGCAGACTGCGTTATTTTCTGCAGTCCTTCTTTTTGTATATGTATATTTCCAGAAACCCTTGCCGAGTGTCTTTTTCTTGGTGTAAAAGAGGTTAAACCTCTATTTCTCTGTTATTTTTTTTATGCAAGCTCCATATTAGTCTTATATAATTATTTTATACATAAACCCTCATTAGAATAATGCATTCCTTGCTTCAGTACTTTCTGCATAAGCTAGGCTATGGGGTTTGGGCTTAATTGAGGCATATTGACTTGGGGAGATCTGTTTACATGAGCTAGAGTGATTTTTTTCACCTCTAATTCTGCATGTGAGTTTTATATCATGTCTTCTAGGGGATCGAAGTCCCATTTCTCACTTTTATAGCATTATTTTCTGAAGACAACTGTTTTATGCTCTATAATGCTGCATTTCCCCACCAGGGAAGGAGAATATAGATCATATTGTTGTTGAGGTTCTTTCATCTACTGGTATGATTTTATTTTACATATAATGAGCTACTATAAATTGCTATGCTCATGATTTTCTGAAGATCCATATTGGTAATAACTCTAATTATTCCCAATAGTGTAGCTATTCCCATTTTGGGATATTACAAGCTACCAGAGTCACACAAAAAAATAATATATGTGGACGAAAATAGAAGTGCAGCACAAGGCTGAGCTCAATGGGGTATAGGTTTGCATTCAAGAGCTGAAAGTTCAAGTGAGACTAATTTAGGCTAGCATTGAACAAGCGAGGCAGATGCAAGCGATCGTGCATGAAACTGGCACATAGCCACTCAATATAGTCCTGCGTGCAACCAGGGACAACCATATTATTTAAATCTCTGAGTAATACATCTATGTAGAATCCACCATCCCGCGCGCGCATAACTACGAGGTTGCGGTCATATAAATACTAACTTATCTATTTTTCCTACAGGAAAATTACATATAATCCACAATATGATTGTGGGTGAGATTAATTTTGATGAAGCCCATGCCCACACCACTATAGTATTATCACAGCAGTAGGCTGCCGAAGCTCACCAAAAAAAACAAACCATAGAGGAAACATGCGAAGTAGGCAAGGCTATGTGTGCTGCACTTGAAGAAAAGATCAACAAAGTGTGCAACGGCGTGCCAGATGTCCCAACCATAATAGAACCAGCAGAGAAGTTAGAAGGGTTGGATTATGCATTGAAGGCCTCATGCTTAGAAGTTCAAACTTTCTGGCCTGAATTTGTACATCAAATTTATGACTTATAGTTAAAGTTGCAGCTAGAGACCCTGCTGGAAGTCAGAGCGATGAGGGCTACCGAAGTAAAACAAGCTACATAGAGCATTGTTTCCACAATCAAACAGTGCGATCAGCTCCTGGATGAGGTCATGGGTGTTTTCACTTTAGTTGAAAATAATCCTATGGTACAGTAGCTACGCAATGATTTGTGTGTCAAAGAGCAACATTTTGCGGATATCATGATGGCGACGCCCACCCTCGTCATTGCACAACGCCTCACCCACCTATAGGAGGGCCAATTAATTTAGAATGAAATCAAGGAGGCTCTACAATTGTCATAGACATTGGACAGCATGCTAAAGACCCTTCAACAAACATAGAAAAGCATTGAACTAGCCACTGAAGGGCCCACTATAGAGAAATTGGTGATTGAAGCATAGGGAGCTGCTAACATAGCTTGAGGTGGTGTTTCCATTGAAAACTTTTGTGGTTGCACTCCAAGCCCAGATGAAGGAGTATACCCCACAGTGACTCAGGATGAGTCAGAGGTTTGTGTTGGAATGGGGTCCCCTGGGGTACATTTTTGAGTAAATTTTGTATGTAATTTTGCATATACGTGTTGTGCAGAAAGGTCAAGGGTCTTTGGGGTAGGTAAAAGTCCCTCTTTTATGTAAATGGGCTGTAATGGTAAACTATGGGCCTCAAACCATGGTTTGAGACCATAATATTTGCGTGATGGATGGGAATAAATAGATAGATCGAGTTTGAGTAAGTAGCCACTGAAGTTAATGTTTTGGGTCTAAGTATGTTTATGCATCTGAGATATATTTTACAATTCTAGTTTGGCTAGAAAGGCTCCTGTTAGTTGTGTGCACGAATACCTACTCCTGGTTGTGTGCGGAATCCGCTGGTTGTGTCCGCAAAAAGGTGATTGTAAGGGGAAGCTCTGTTGTACTGAACTGTTGAATCTAATACAAAGACTAGTTTTGGTGAAGCACTGTGTTATATGTTTACTGTTATTACTTTGAGATCGCTTTACTTCTATTATATCTGCATGAGTAAATATGTTCTCTATGCATGAATATATGTTGATGGTTGAATACATGAATAGATCTACTTAATTTATTACGCTTTGCAAAGATCTTGTTCGGTTATCATTTATCCGCGATGAGGTTGATCTACGATCCATCTGTTTTATGCATTATATGTATTCGTTACAAGCTGATATGATAAGTGGTGTTCTATATTTGCACGCATATCTTGCCAATCTACAATCTGTTCTGCATTAAACCTATTTAGGGATACTGCATTAATTTCTTCCTTGGGGTGAGGAAACCTAGTTCCAGCACCCTCCCATACTGATTCGTGTGAGACTTTGATCTGCGCAAGAAGGTCATTGCCGAAAGGGCCAATATTTGGTGGGTTTTTTGGTTGCATAATAAAATTTGAACCTGGTTCAAGACCCCTCAAGCCAATAACCTCTTTATGGGATAACGTTCAAGTTTAATAGAACTTGTTTGGAGGATGCAGACTTGTTATTTTCTTGTAAGGATTTTGGAGACAACATCGTCGTGATCCTGGTATTTCCCCCATGACACATATGGTATCTAATCTTTAGATTCTCAAGTGTTGGATGAGGTCATGGGAAAGAGAGAAGAAGAGACTACTGGTGGTTGAACTCAATATGAACATTGTGGAATCAATTTCTAGATTTTGGGAGTTGGATGCTGGTAAAATATCGAGTGCTCGATGGGATAGGTTGAAAGAATTGGAGGCTCCAAAGAGACAAATTTTGGTGATCCATGAACAGACCTGGTGGTTGAATATTCAGACCACCTGTCTCAGGTAAGGGGATAAAAAAACTAAATATTTTTATAACTATGAAAATATGCGTAGAAAGACTAATGTCATTTGGGAGATATCGAACCACATTAGAGGAATTTTGAGGTCTAAAATGGGCCTCCTAAGAAAAATGTACAAAAAAAAAACTTCATATGAACTAATAGTATTCAAGATGATGATGTCAACCATAGGGGATGATTCACCATTTTTTAAGTAAAAGGGTAAAAAGATTAAAAAATAATAAAATAATAAAACTACTTTTTCAACTCGTATTTTCAACTTATCTCCCAAAGTTTTACTTAAATTTTGAGTGGGAGTACTCATTGGATGAAAAATTTAATTCCTCACCCAAGGAGTACCCATGTTGCATACTTTCAATGGACCCTGCTACCCGAAAAATGAGAAATCATAAAAAACCGTGATTACAATCACATTTTTCATGTATTTCACATTTTTCGTGTAGTAGAACCCATCGAAAGTATGCAACATGGGTACTCATTGGATGAGGAATTAGACTTTGCATCCAATGAGTACTCCCGCTCTAAATTTGAGTAAAAACTTTGGGAGATAAGTTGAAAATATGAGTTGAAAAGGTAGTTTTTTCATTTTTCCCCTTAAAATTTGATGTCATCAAATCTTATTTTATTATTGCCACTATTATTTTATAATTTCCTTAGGAGGCCCATTTTAGACCTCAAAATTCCGCTAATGTCAAGGTACAAGTCTTGAGGAGCTATTCCAACAAAAAATCACAAGACTTGTACCCTAAATAACTACTACACAAGAAATCATACATTCCATTGAGTCAAAGCACATCGATGCATTGGTTATGAAAATTGACCTCTGGAAGGCGTTGACTGCGTCGACTGGGCCTTTCTGCGAATGGTACTTATGAAAATTTGCCTTTATATCTCGAACATCGAGTGGATCATAGGATGTATATCCAACGCACATTTTGTTGTCCTTATCAATGGGAATCCCTCTCGATTTTCCTTTGTTGGCTAGGGACTCAGGTAAGATTTGTCTTTGTCCCTGCTGTTATTTATCTTGATTATGGATTGTGTCAGTATTAAAATACATGGTGCTATTAGGGAGGGTCATTTCAAGGGCATACAAATTACTCAGGACCATGTGGCTTCTCACAGTTTTTTTGTTGATGGTATATTGATATTTGGCTTACTTATCTTTGCATAGTTGTTGTATTTATGAGACATCTTGGAGCATTTTTGGCAGGCCATGGGGATGGCAGCTAATAAGGATAAATCACAGGTGCTACACTCGGTGGTTGATCCTGGTATTATCAGAAAAGTTTGTGAGACATTTAAATATGGTCATGGATCGATGAGGGAAGGTTTTACGTACCTTTGGTTTCACTTGAAACCATGCACATATGTAGTGGTTGATTGGTATTGGTTCATCGATCAGTACCAGAGGAATCTGGAGAAGTGGTCATTAAGATGTGTTTTACAAGATTTTGTCAATGTCATTTTACTTCCTCTTCCTAGATCTTAGAGAACTCATATAGTAGTCCCTGTATAATTTTCCCATCATGGAGAACATCCTCTTGGATCCCACAAAGTCTAAACATAAATTCCCCTTTGACTCATTTCTAGAGGATCTGGTTAAAAAACTGCATTTTTGGAGCGGCACGACCACCCAGTGTTTGACTAGCACTTATGGAAAACCCTTAGCCTATGACATGCACTGATTGGCGGTGGTATGGACCCCATAATTGTGTTGATCCACTTCTAGAAGTGTTTCATAAATGGAAGCGAAGCATCAAGACCTAGAACCTTCGAGAGTGGAGGGTTGGATGTTTGTTGATCATGATATAGTTGAGATTTATCCTTTGGGTTCCTTGTTCCTACAAAAGAGGAACCACTCAAGGAGATAAGGCCTCCTTCCATCTTATGAGGATCCATGTCCCCTCCTCCCATGGCTATAAGATAATCCCATTCCACACACCTTTGCTAGTAGAGAAGGAGAAAGAATAGAGGAAGAATCTGAATATATCTTTAACTATATAAGGAGAGATTTGAGATCCTTATCCTCCTTGTGTTAAGCTTGGAAAAGAGTTTTTTTGAGATGTGCTTGGATTCAGACCCATCAAAGCAGAGTTGTGACATCAAGGAAAATGTTGTAACTCCCCTTTTCTGATCATTAATATAATACAGCTAGTTTTTGCTTTCCATTTTTGTTTGTTATTATGATGAAAAGTATAATATTCAATGATATGTTAGGTACATTTCATTCAGTATAAGTATTGTTTGTTCTATCTTGTTCTGTATTGTCTTCTGTCTCTTGCCACAGGTATTGATCGTAAAGAGGAGAAAGGAATGTGATTTGGAGTGAAAGATAAGTCGATGCACTCCAAAGGAACAAGTAATTGGCACAAGTTTAAGGTAGGTACTCCTATCTTTTGTTTCTAATTGAATGTCATCTAGGAAAGTAGACGCCTATTTGTCTTATTTGTTGCTAGACCCACTCTAGGGCTAGAGGGATCATCTCTGTCTAGAGAGAGGATTTACCTTAAAAACAAATTGGGGACTCCACTAGGGAGTTCTTCTAGTGTCCTCAAACACGTTGAGATTTTTATCTTTCGATCACTTTCATGAAATGTCAATTTCTCTCTTGATTTTAGCTTCTGTGATAGATTATAGTCATCAACCTTATTTTTGAAGTGATAAGTAAGCCTTGTTTGAGAAAATCTTTCCATTTTTTGTGTTATTCCTTGATCATCGTTGCTCAGTATCTGAAAAAAGCATTGACCGATGTTGGTTTCATTAAAATAGAAGCGCTTATCCCCATCCGACCCTAGATGCAGCCTCATAGGCGTGCTAATTTTCTGAGTATGTTTTTTTAGGGTTTCTCTTCATTGATTACTAGTGTGTTGTATCCTTCTAGGATTCTTTCTCTGCTCAATATTTCCCTTATTCTCTTTTGTTCAAGTGAATGGATTTCTTCAATTAGCCTATGTTGAGATTCAACAATATGATGAGCTTAGTGAAAATTAGGCACCTTCACTAAGTGGGGCCCGCAAGCTAATTTTAGGTGTATGTATATTTTTAGACATGGTGAGCATATTCTATAAGTTGCAAGATGCTATTTGTAGATGGTTGGTCAAATGTGAAAAATATATGAGATTCTATTTTTAGAAGATTGGGCGAAGTCTATTTATAGATCGCTAATCTAAAAATAGGTGCATGTCAATTATTATTATCCCTTAATAATAATCCGACAATAAATATCAACTTATTCTCTTGGAGTACTTTATTTCAGTGAACAGATTTGGAAAATCAATGGGCTGAAGGAATTACGCAATTCCGAGGGTGGTTGGTGAGTCATGCATGGAGGACTTAGTTAGAACTGAAGTAGAAAAGTTGTGACAGAGTTGGAAGAGTAGTTATGGGAGTTGTTATTCAGTTTAACTTAGTTAAGTGAGTTAAACTCAGTTGTGCTAGTTGTATCTAGTTCTAACTGAAGATACAATAGTGATAGTTTAGTGAATTAATTATTTAATTAATTCATAACTAGAGACTCACTTGCAACTGAACAAATACAACAGTTAACTACTTGCATGTCAGTTCCAGTGGAGACCCAGTGGAGAGATAGGTGACAGGGTGAGATCACTAGTAAAAAATGGCTAATTAGTTACTAAAAAAATGACTAAAATTTGCATATAAATGACTATTTTTCGGCCAGTGACTGATAGTAGGTAATTTACAGTATCTTATAACGCAACCAACTTTTAGTTGTTTTTAGCTTAGTCATTAATTGGTTTCCTCAATTTTGTTGTCTAGTAGTATATTTTGTCATTAATTTAGTCATTGATTAGGTCATTGATTAGGTCATTGTAGTCATTGATTTGGTCATTGATTTAGTCATTGATTTGGTCATCGATTTAGTCATTAATTTGATTATTGATTTAGTCATTGATTTTATTGTCTAGTAGTATATTTGGTCATTAATTTAGTCATTTATTTGGTTATTGATTTAGTCGTTGATTTGGTCATTTATTGCCACAATTAATGACCACTTATACAATAAAATATATTACTAAATGATCACCATATAAAACTAATTAATGACCAAAAAAATATGACCAAAATGTTGGTTTTGTTATAAGATACTGTAAATTAGCTACTAATAGTCATATATATGCAAATTTTAGTCATCGTTTGAAACCAATTAATGACCAAATAAATATGAGTAAATTTTGGTCATGTTATAATCTACTGTAAATTAGCTACTAATAGTCGTATATATGCACAATTTATTCATCATTTGTAATCACAAATTTGTCATTTTTAGTAGTCATTTATTTTTTTGAGTAGTTTCATATTCATTATATAAATGACTAATAGTTTATATTCATTTCATTTACTTTCATTAACAATCGTTATAAGCAACTAATTTAGTAGTATATTCATTTTATTTGTGTTCATCATTAATAAACATAAGCTACTAATTTAGTAGTTTTAGATGGATTTTTTGTTCATTATTAATCAACATAAATTAATTAGTATGATTTTGCAACTAAATTTAATAAAAATGTCATACAATGTACATGTTCATCTAATATGAAAATAGAAAGTTACATATGTTAATTACAATACTATGTAATATCGAGTGCAACTACAAATAATTCCAACCACATAAATTATATTATATAAAATGTCAATTATTACAATATGAGTTTCCAAATTAATATTAGTTGGAGTACAATTTACACATGAAATAATGTTCCATTACTTCAAACATTATCATTGTTTTGCCAAGGCATTGCAAGTGAATTCACCAACTCTGAAGACATGATCATCCGTCTCTATGTGTGTCTTATGTAATATATTGACTCTACGGGTGCCACTAGACCAATTCTCTTCTCTCTTTAATTTTCATTTTGTCGCTCTAGTGTTATTTGTTCTCCTCTTTCTTCAATCCTTGCTTCTTACCATCAATACTGAGTTCCTTTTCTGACAAAAAAAAATAAAAAAAGATACAACGCAATGTATAAGACATGAAAGTCGATGAACAGTAGAATATAAACTAAATTAGACTATAAAAGATTTATACGATATATACCTCAACATTAGCAATATTGTTAATGCCATTTTTCCCCATAAAAGCAAGAAACTTGAACAAGTTTTCTTCAGTTGGAAAGTAGTGGCAGCTATGTGGCCTGATGACCTGTATAAACAAAGAAAATAAAATGTCACAAATAAACACAACAGAGCTAGCAATTTTTCCTAAGAATGTCTCATGCTCCACTTTTCTAGTTATATTGTTTCCTCTATTTATCTCCAAGAAGTAGAGACACTTCAACAATAAAACTCGTCAGTAGAAACTAATGGGAAGAGAAAAGTATTGTTGACACAAGATTACAACAAGAAACTAAAAAAGAATAAGACAAGACTTGGTAAATTGCGATACTAACCGAGAATATAGCTTCAATATAGTAATCTTCAATTATCAACGTACTATTCTAGGGGAAAAAGGAATACAATTCCCATAATCCAACAAATTATGTATGCCGCTTTTTTTCCCTATAATTAATTGAGCGAGATTAGGAAATGCAATTTCCATTTAGAATCTATGAAATAATTCTATAAATATTTAAATCAAACTTAATGTTACTCATTCGTTTTTCTCTGATGTAGAAAAAAACTGAATATGCTAACCTATTTTTAACGTGGAGAGTTTTGTAATTCATCGTGTCCAAAATCATTTCTTATTGTCATGATTGTTTATTTTAATGATCAAGCAACGAGCCTATATTTGATTAAAAAACATATTTTTCAGAATATATTCCATTTTTCTAATTCAAAGCTAAATTTCCTTCCAGTTTATAACTCTCAAACAAACTGGAATCATATTCCTTTAACAATTCACTGTTGTAATATACTACTAAACGAACAGCTACATAATGAAGTTATTAGTGGTGGAATACTAATAAATCACAACTACAGGCAAGAAATAACACAATTATGTCCTAGGCATGCCAAGTCTTTATCCTCTTAGTTGGAAATATTTCTTCATGAAAATAACATATTTGACAAAGAGAACTTTTCTAAAACTAACCAACGCCAGTGTATCCAACAAAATTGAAATTTCTATTGGCATCCCCTCAAAATGTCTAGAAGTATCAAACAAGTGTAGTGCACTTCCCTATAAGGTCAAAGTTTGGCAATGGAATATGTTGTCCCTTAGTCTAATCAAGTTTTAAATTGCCTTTGATAACTTAGAGAGAATGGGAATCCAATGTAGAAAAATGAAAATAAAACTTTTATTCATTCACACTTACCTAGTTCCTAAACAAGCATTGAAGCACTATACAAATCCAAAGCATGTTTCACATTCCACCAAGAAACATAATTCCAGATTTTTATTACAACCCTTGAGGCTTTCTCAAATCTGTAAACAAGTAACATCATAAATATTTTTTCTTAGTTCTAAAAACTTATCATGTGTGGAGCTTGAGAAAATATGTGCATAAACATATCACATTATAGCATGTTGTGGAGTACATTTACAAGAATCCAATCATTCAAAATTTTATATTCTGTCAATATTGAGGCATGTGTTAAATTCCCATTATCTGTATCTTTGCACAATGGTGTCAAAAATTTTGAAGGTTCTTGTCTTGCTAGTATGATATAACTATTGCTTTGTACAAGATGTTTTTTCACTCTCATTATTAAAATTTTGATGTTATGAACAATATATAGATACAATGGATGCTTTGAATAATAAAAGAGGTAATTATTTTTCCATCAATAGTGTTTAGTATTTACATATGGTGTAAATTTAGTAGTTATACTAGTGGTTTTTGCAATGACATATCTTGAAGGCTTATAACATATCTACTTTCCCATGCTAAACCATATTTTTGCGTCATCGGCAAGCCCTCTTTAGAGAGTCCATTAGCCTCTACCTTAAATTATTTGTAAATATGATGGAATGATATCTTCAATAATTGTGCCTTGACTGTCTTTAGCTACTCCAAAATGGGTTGTGAAAACAATTCTTCCATCCTAAAGCTACCATTGAACCAATTGATAACCAAGGAATCCCCAAAGACTTGGAATTCAATCACCTCTCCTCTACTACTACTGTTAACAAAAATTTTAGTGCCTTTATTTCGTCATAGTTGTTAGACCCTGTACCAATAAATGCTTCAAATTTTGAAGATATGAGTATAATAGAATCACTAAGGTATAAGATACCACTTGCAACATATTCTTCTTGTTGACCTTGATTGGCACTATTGAAAATTGAAATAACACCATTCCCACTCTTAACAATAGAAGGATAGATCAATGTCCTTTCTTTACCAGTATTAGGGGATTTTTTACATTGAAAGCTCAGTCATGAATGGGAGACACACTGAAACGATGGCTAAAACTTACCTTGAAAGATCTCAGAGTTTTTGGCAAGCCAAATACATCAAAACACCATAAGACACAGTGCCTTACAACCCTTTAAGTCTTTATTCAAAACACATTTTAAAAAAAAAAGAAACTTTTATTCATGGTAGAGCTGCTGAATCAAAGTGATTGAGCCACCAAAAGAGAAGCCAACCTATAGCAGAGGATAACGAAGAGCATTGATAGCTCTCATACAAACTTTAACTAGTCACCACCTAGAAAATTTGTGAAATTGAACTGCCAAATAGAAGATGTACTTATGAGGCATTTAATATAGTATTAAATGTTGTTGTTGTTAGTTAGGTATTTGGTTGATATGCAATGTACACCTCTTCTCCTACTATGTGATGACTCAATGATACATTGCAACATCTAATGAATTAATGAATCCACTCTTTCTCATTCTATTGTGTATTCATGTCCATATACATGTGTGCAAAAAAAATACATTTTAGAAATACAAGTGTGAATTTGTGGAGTTTGTTTCTAGAGAAAGGATGGATACTCATTTAAGTTGAGTGTAGTGATTCTTATAATATTTTAATATTTTCACTCCCACCAGAAGATTTCATTTCTTTAACTAGTGATGGAGATGTTCAGCAGTGGACTCATGTTGTACCAAATCCTGTGGCTGGAGTATATAATGTGCCAACCACCCCATTGTATGGACATGGTCCTTGCATTCCACATGGTGATAAGTTGATAAGTTAAGGCAGGTATCCATTGGGGCTAGTATGTGTGATGGAATTGCAGATGGTGGTCGAGTGCATACTTGGAGGACTGCGATGAATGGTGGGCTTATAGGAATGGTATTTCCAGAGAAGGAAGCTTTGAAACCACTTGGACATGAGGAAAGCCACAGGGATATTGTGATTTTTAATCTAGGTTTGTACCTTGGTTTCTGCAAAGCACGATCTCTGCATTAGATTTATTGGTTTTATATTTCTATTGGCTTATATTTTTAACTTTTGTATACTTTTTGTTATACTCTCTGAAGGAAGTGTAAATACTAAGAGGTTTTTGATTACCATTATCTTTTTGGGGTAGTAGACATGAAATATGTTTGCTTCGTTGAAACTGTTTTTTCTATTTACTATGGGTTTAGATAACAAGAATATTCATTCTGTTGCGGGTCTCAGGACTGTCGCGAAAGTAATATGTGTAGCAATATCCTTGATAGTAGTTGTTAAGAGGAAAAACATGGGCTGAATGGGACCAATGAAGAAACCAATGAAATCTAACAGCGAATCAGGAATAAAAGGGCATTCTTGAATATTCAACTATAGTTCCATTTGGTTACAATTCTATTAAGACTTGTATATGTGGATTCTCCTTTTTGTAAACCACCCTTATCAACTTATGGCTAATGTGCAACTTTGTAAATGATATTCATCTGTATATTGTATCGATGAATTTTGAATTTATCTGCTCTTATTATGAAGAAATGGTAACAAGCTTCCTTGCAAGCATTTGTAGGCAACATGCAGGTCCTTTTATCTCTTGTGAGATACTTCCAAAGAACAATTCTGCTTACAGTCTCTAAAGGGTGCAAGGATCGTTTTATACTGCCTTTTGCACATTCTTGGTTGAATTTTGAAGGCATTTCTGATTTTGACATTAGCTACATGTAGAATTTCAAATCTGCTTACAGTCTTTAAAGGGTGCGAGGATCGTTTTATACTGCCTTTTGCACATTCTTGGTTGAATTTTTAAGGCATTTCTGATTTTGACATTAGCTACATGTAGAATGTGGAGCATGTACCCTTTTTAACTAATAACTCACTACCCCGATTTCAAAAAGGAAGATGCTATTGAAATTTTTACTGATAAATTGCAGTGGGTAAGACACGCTTCTATGTTCCAAAATTAAAAGGGAATAGTGTAGCTTCAAATGTCGAATGGAGCCATTTAGATCTGGTATAGCAGCGTTTAAATATGCTTAGAATCTTGACAAAGAATCATCTATCATAATCCTATGCCTCTTGGAATTGTTTGTTGGTTTGTCTACATTATAGAGTAGGTTGATTTTGAATGGATTGGTTGACATCCTTTTAGAGATTCAAGGCTTTGTTTCAATTCATATTTCTTCTCTATGAAATCTAATGAAATATGGCTTCTGATTTGTGGCATGCAATTTTTAATGCCAAGGGAATGATATGCCTAGTAAAGGCACTGAGGGGCAAATATAACAACTCAAATTGGACAAAAGATAACAAAGGCAAGCCCTCCTGGAATGAGTCAAAGGGACTATGTATATATATGCAATCAAACTGTGAGAACCATGTGAATTAATAGCACAAAGAAAAACCCACAAAAATATTGTAGAAGGTAGGCCAAAGAATCATAGAATTGATGATATCAAATCAATTTCTCGACTCATGAATTGACACTAACTGTAGGAAATTTTTAGGTTTTCCTTTTGTGAAGCCTTTCATCACATGGGTAGATATTATCTATTGAATAACCAAAGAATGAAGTTAAAGATGTCATGAGTGAGTGGGTAGCTGCCAACAGAGATGTCAAAATGTATAACTTATGCTCATGGTAGAGCAGTTGAATCAAGTGATTAAGCAGCCAAAAGGGAAGCCAACCTGTAGTAGAGGATAACAAGAACATTGATAGCTGTCTTACAAATTTTAACTAGTCACCACCTTGAAAATTTGTGAAATTGAGCTGCCAAAGTTGCCAAATAGAAGACACAATTATGAGGCATTTAATATAGTATTAAATGTGGTTGTTGTTGTTAGTTTCGTATTTAGGAGATATGCAATGTACTCCTCTTCTCCTACTATGTAATGAATCAATGAGACATTGCATCATCTAATGAATTAATGAATCCACCCTTTCTCATTCTACTGTGTATTCATGTCCACGTACATGAGTGTAAAAAAGAAACATTTTAGAAATGCAAGTGTGGATTTGTGCAGACTGTTTCTAGAGGAAGGATGGATACTCATTTATATTTAGTGCAGTGATTCTTATAATATTTTAATATTTTCACTCCCACCAGAAGACTTCATTGCTTTAACTAGTGATGGACATGTTCATCAATGGACTCATGATGTACCAAATCCTGCGGCTGGAGTAGATATTATCTGAAGCCTGCCATCACATGGGTAGATATTATCTGCTGAATAACCAAAGAATCAAGCTAGAGATGTTGTGAGTGAGTGGGTAGTTGCCAAGAGAGATGTCAAAATGTATAGCTTTTGTTCATGGTAGAGCCACTGAATCAAAGTGATTAAGCCACCAAAAGATAAGCCAACATGTATGAGAGGATAACGAAGAACATTGATAGCTGTCATACAAATTTTAACTAGTCACCACCTAGAAAATTTGTGAAATTGAGCTACCAGAGCTGCCAAATAGAAGATGTAGTTATGAGGCATTTAATATAGTATTAAATGTGGTTGTTGTTAGTTAGGTATTTGGTAGATATGAAATGTACTCCTCTTCTCCTACTATGTAATGACTTAATGAGACATTGCATTATCTAATGAATTAATGAATCCACTCTTTCTCATTCCACTGTGTATTCATGTCCACGTACATGTGTGCAAAAAAAATACATTTCAGAAATGCAAGTGTGGATTTGTGTAGACTATATCTAGAGAAAGGATGGGTACTCATTTATGTTGAGTGCAGTGATTATTATAATATTTTAATATTTTCACTCCCACCAAAAGACTTCATTGCTTTAACTAGTGATGGAGATGTTCATTAGTGGACTCATGGTGTACCTACAGGAGCCTTTATCTAGCAGGCCACAGGCCTTACTATGCTGTATAGTAGGTCGTGAAGGCATGTATCTTCCTAGGTGGGCCGCAGACTTAATTTGGTGAAGGCTGGTAGACATGGAGGCATGTTTTAGGAGAAGACTTGTGACAAAGGGAGGATAGATTGTCTTGGAGAAAGACCACATCAGTTGAAGGATGTTTTGGAAGTGTTTGAGGACTGTAGCAGTGAAGCTTCATACCCTAACCAGGAGCAGCCATCAGCAACAGTAATATCCACCATTTAGGTCGATGATTTTTCAGGTTGGTTAGCTTATAGAATCTCCTTGATGAACTACATGTAACCCTATCCAGCCCAAGCTCCTTCAGCTATATGACACCAGTTTATGAAGGAACAGTTCAACTGATTCAGAATTGTATTGTGATTGGGTCATCTATTTATCTAAGGACTATGATTCTAGATCTTCTAATTAACAGTTCAATATTGACTTTTGATTATTTCTCTCTCTCTCTATGCTGAGAAATTTGATGATTATAATGAGAAGGATTGATAAAGGGTTTTCCCCATCTTGGGGTTTTTCCCTGGCTTGAGCCATATCATCGTGTTCTCTTGTCTTGGCTTGTCTTCTGGATCTATTGTTTATGATATTTCTTAGTTTACTTTCAGTTATGATTCATATAATTGCTAACGAAAATAATATGGTTTAAGTGAATGGGCTTCTATGGAATTCTGAAGTAATTGTCCTATGCAAAGATCATGTAATTTTAACATGGTATCAAAGCAAGGAGAGGACAAGTCCAAACTAGTGTGAAAAACCTTGTTGGATAAAACCCTATGGTCTGTGGTATGCTGCACAAGAAATGGATCTCAAAATCTTCAAATGAGAGAGAGGGAGAAAACCCTTTCACCTAGATAAGCCCTAATACAAGATTCAGTCTCAGCCCAAGGTATAATGAATTAGTTCCACATTTCATGATTTGGATGGCTTTTGTGACCTGAGTATTTGGATTAGGACCCACTGTTTCAAGTCCGTGTATATGCCTTGCTCAGCTATGGCATGAAAATACATTGGAAGATCTCGTCCTTATAATTTATCTTTAGAATCAGTGGATAGTTGCTGCTTCATTAGGTTCTTTCAGCTCTGCATCATCAATCCAAGGAGATGTCAATGCATGCACTAGTTTTAGAAAGATCATACATTGATCCAAGCTCAAGAGTTCAAAGCTAGCCATTGTAATTCCAATGAATTTTAGCAATGCAAGTATCCTCTGGTTAATTCTTCCTTTCCTTTCTCAGTGGCCCATATATCTTTTCAACGTTGACTATAGTCCCTCCTCTCGGCTCATTATCTAAAGCAAGTTGTATCTAGGGGAGTGTGAATCAAGTAGGTTTTCTACCTATTTCAAGCACAAGAATACACAATTCGGATTTTTCTATTTTGGGGTTGACATCAATCAGGGAATGGCAAGTCATTACTATCATCTGTTTATCAACTAGCAGCATGGGAAATTGCTACTTCAACATCAAGTTTCTCAGATGCAATGTACTATTGGCCTGATGTGTTAAGATATCATTAGATTACAATATTGGTTCTATTGTATATATGTAAGTAAAAATTCAAATATCTGCTCAGCAACGACTATAAATACCGAAATAGGTTAGGATTCATATGACACTCTATTGCTTTGACATCATTGCTGCATGATTGATCTTCGCTCTATGGATTTAGCATTGTATTTATAATACTAGACAGCCTAAATCATTGATGTTCAGTTCCAAGATGTTGTTTGATGTCTCAATTAAAATATCATATGAATTCAATGGTCATTTCAGAAAATCAATCTCTAGTAAGTCATATCAGCCTTGAAGACATTTCAAGATTTTCCTCAGTAAGTAAGGAAGATTCGTAAGAGACATGAGGCTTTTGCACAAAGTTACATTAGAAGGCTATATATTGATATATGATTGATCATGTACAGTCTTGCAATTCTGGTGATCAAGCTCATTATTTGGATACAAGAAATAAGATGCTCTGGAATCATTAAGTAATGGATATAATATATGCTCTGGTTATCTATGCTTACAACTCACTTATTATCTATCTCCTTGTATCTGTCCATATGGCACCTCTTCAGGTTTTATTTGAAGCATAGATCTTATATTAAGAATTCGGGAAGTGCACATATTGAGAAGATGATTTATCAAAGTCAGTGAAATTTCTCACTGTCCTTTCTCAAAAGGAATCATCTGTTATGCACCAGTGATAGTTAAGGCCATCAATTGTATTCATATCAAGAGTACTTGATGGAATTTAATAATTTCTATGAAAAATATTCCCATGATGTTTATGTATGGTGAGACAGTACGCCTGCATACCTTATATGATCTAGTATCTTGCGAAAAAGAAGATCAGTGATAAAGGAAGTAACCTTGTAAACAGTGACCTATGTTTGATTCAGTTGTCTTCCTGTCATCAATCTTGCAACAAGAAGCATAGTTGACACTTAGTAAAGATTTCTATAGTAAACTTGAAACTCTTGAGGAAGAATAGTCTTCCCGAAATATGAAGGCCTTCTATTAGTCACCATGTATCATGTCTATGGCATCAGTAGCTATGGTGATATGATTTAACTCCTGTAACCTGACAGTCCTATTCACAATTGAAGCTGTCTTCAGAATTCAGTCGTCACTTCAGAAAATCTTATCTTTTGGAAGGTTTTCTATTGATAAGTAGTTACAATGATCTCCCTGGAAAAGTAATTGCAGCTCCTTTGATAAGAGGAGCAGCTCTCCTGACGACAGAATGTCATGCTAAGTCTCTTCTCTCACATGGGAAGATCATGATTGAAGTTCAGATGATCACCTTAAGAGGGAGTTATAAAATCCATGAATTAATATCGGATGGTTACACTCTCAAAATAATTATACATATATTGATGTTGTCTTTCATTACATACCTAGATTCTAGTGGTCATCTGCTCATTAAACTAAAATGATCCATATTTTATCACAGTAAGTTGCAGGGCTGTCAGTATGTAAGAGCACATATAGGTGCTATATCTTCTGGGATTCACCATGGATGAATCATTGAATGAAGTCAGTTACTCTGAGAAATCATGGCTTATTATGAAGCCGCTCGTATTGAAGAATATCTTCAGTGAGTCATTTGTGCTCACTACCATTGCAGAAGAAGTATTTCACATAGCACTAGATATGGTTTAGCAGAGGACACTCCTGTTTTATGGCATGATTGAGTGATTGTTGAACATTATGCACCCTGGAAATACAAGTATAGGCTATGATCTCCCTAAGAGGAAGTAAGATCAGTCAAATATCTTCTCCATCTAGATGTACAAGAAGCAGAAGATTGCTAATACATAGTCTTTCTGATTTATTTGAAGAAAAAAAACCCTAGACACCATGAAACCCTAAGGGAAAAAATTTACCCTAGGTCACTACATGCAATCGCAGATTTGAATTGAATTGATTGGGTAAATTGTGGCACTTCTTGTTCATGCTGATTCGACATAACATAGGGAAAAAGTTGTTAAGTAATATAACATATTACTTAAATATAAGAGAGCATATTTTTGGCTGTAATAAAGTGATTTTCAGACCTGGTATTTACTTCTATAAATGTGCCTTGAGGGTTGTAACTTGTTGGCATTGAATTAAATTTTCTTGGTATATTTTCTCTTGAGTTGTCTAGTGATTTGGGCTGAAACAAAGTGAAATATTTTCTCTGTTTTCTGCTATAATTAACTAATTCAGATCAGCCCTAAGGCTGAAAATTAACAAGGATTAAATCCAGAAACCTGCAGTAAGAGGTAAAATTTCATATTCCCATTAATTGGCCTAGATCCTAAATTTATAGAGGAAAGTAGTTGTTTTCCTTCATTGGATAAGAAACCCAACATTGATTTGGATGGGATCCTAGCAATCATTGAATCCCATGATCCAATGTTGGGGTCAAAATGACAATAAAATTTCTTTTCCACAAATCTTTCATGCATATTTATAATTTTTGTGACAGACATTTTTCTTTCAAAACTAAAATATAGCTCAACTGCAATATACCTTCGATCACTGTAATCTTGTTCTGGGATAAACTTTATGCATGGTAGACATTCCTCTATTGTTGTAAGTAGACCACAACTCACTACTGAAAATATTTCTCATATATTGCCACACAATATGCCCATTTCAGTCTTTCCTCTACTTTCCCACACTATCAAAGAATCCACCAAAGGCAAAGAACCAAGACCTCCCATCATCTATTATTATCTTTTCCTTTGGGTTGTATTTAACTGCAACGATACCCAATGTTTATGTTTGATATTTCTTGCTAATTTAGGTCATCATATGTCTACATATCAAATCAGAATAGCTCCTACAAAACTTTTGTGATGGATGTTTTAATATTTTCCCTTGCTTCATGTTTCTGAAAATTGTAACATTTTCTTCAACAATATATGTTGGGGACTTTATGTAACATTAATCTCAATTTGTTAATGCACTATATTGGCTCAATGTATCAATGCCCTAATGGTGTGTAAAATTTTGGTCTTGATCTTCACTATTTCCTATGTCCCATGGAAATGGATACAGATAAAGCGAAAGCATATCTAGCCTTCAGATGTGGCACTATGCCAAAATATGTATAGTTATATCTCAGAAAATATATAAATAATACATTCAACATGTCATTGAAATTTTCAGTAGTCAATGTTAAGTGTTGACTGGATCTCTGTTGTAAGTCAATATGTCTGTCTGCTGCTGAATGGAGTTGTGAAGTTCCCATTTGATCTAACCTTGAATTTCAGAAAGCGTATTGACCCTATTCCCTATATGAAGGGACTCTTGGTTGAATATTGAGCTCTAGGAGCTCTTGGGGGCTTGGGGTACTTATTGAGCTAAGAAACCGTAGGATGAGGGGTTCACCCTCCCCTAGTGGTGCGTTGTGTATAAGGTGAGTGGTTCACCTTCCCAGTGATACCCTATGGTGATTGACATGTGTGTAGGGTGAGTGGTTCACCTCCCCCATGTGATCTCATGGTAACCCAACCAACCCTATGGCATGTCACAATACAAAGTCAACCTTGGAAAGAAATGTGTAAATTGTAAATTGGGTATCCAAGGTGCACACATCTACTTCTAGGTTGCATGTACCTATTCGAGTGGCACATACACTACTTGTGGTGTGGAACTGATTTTCATACAATCTTTTTCACACAATTAGAGGTGGCACACACATCCTTCAATATGATTTAGGTTTCCTCCTCTATTTTAGGGACATCCCTAGTTCCTTATTACAACAATGATGACCCAAGTAACAAATCCTTGATAAGTGCGGAGTATAACTGTTGCTAGAATGCGTAACTCAAAAGAAAGGAACGGGAGTTGAAGATGATGCCAACAAAGTCAGCATGTCTCAGATTTGATGGTCGATGGCGAGGGATGCGGGCAAGGAAATCTCTCCTTGTCCAGGTCTTTTGGAACCATCGGGAAATCCAATTATATGATCATGGGGGTAGTAGAGGAGTGAGGGCTACTCCTAACACCCGAGGTCGAAAGGAAGAAGTTTTTTATTATTCTTTGTCCATTGTGTTGTGAATGAGAGGATGTTTGGTGAGCAGGAGGCGCCTTGCGCTATCTCAAACCATTTCCTCTAACTCTCTGAGGATAGCTCCACTAAAGCATGGTACTATATCTACGAGCCAATCTCAAAGATATTTGTTTGTATCGTAAAAAGGGGGGGTGGGTGTTGTGGTGAACCCCAAGGTCTCACCCTTCTCCCATTTGCTACATACTGAGACTCTGCCTACCACCTATTATTTTAGTCAGACGAAACAAACCAAAAGTAAGAGGTAATAGTTCTGGAAATCCCAAGGTGAATGGAGCCATGTGAGACTTGAAATTTGTATGTAAAGATATCCCTAATAAAGAGGGCTAGGCATCTTTGGTCTGGATATCATAAAAAAGTGAAGAGGAAGCCCCTAGAATCCCTGTAGAGACAATGGTAACATCCACTAAACTCACAGTAAATGAGGACTTAACATCCATGAGTGGCTAATCATGCCATAGCATCTGCACCTAGCTAGGGCATCGTCACACCTAGGAAACCCTCCACATGGTTTCCAACAGACTTCATCAACATCTGCCCTTTTCTCTGCAATAGAGGAGCTATTGTACAAATCTAGGCTTCATCAACAAGCCGTCACCTAGGACATCGATCCAACTCACATCCAATCATCACCAAGAGATCATCTGCAACTCCATGTTGTTACTCTCTTGCCTAGGGTTTTGTGCACACTATTTTAGCTTCATATCTCTGGTTAGGATCCAAAAACCCTCCAAAAGTCTACTACAACAGTCCTCCAATCATTGTGTTCCCTTGTCACCCTTTGTCGTCCTTCTAGGCTTCCAATCTGTTGTTGTAGGTCCCTAAAAAACCACCTCAAGGCACCTTATAGCTCTTGGAACAATTACAACAAGGATTTTGACACCTGAACAAGGGGTTACACCTTCAGTTTGGGTTGCGGTGTCTCCTTAGGAGCTATGGCTATGTGAGAGGACCCTTACTAGAGGTCTCTCGGCCTCCCAACAAGAATCCACGCATGTTGTTGTTCCTACATCACCTGTGGCCCAAAACATAATACTAAACATGGTAAACATGCCCAGAAAACCCTTCAAACTTATCTCTTCTCCTGTGGCCTAGTCAATAAGGAATCTGATGTCTTTTATTGCCTTTTTAAGCCTCCACGTTGGCTGAAATAGGCCTATGACATCTGCAGTATAACAGAGCAAGAATTCTGCACCAAATCCATGATAAAACCTCTCCAAAATGCTGCCAAAACACATCCTTCTTGCATCCCTTCTCCCTGCTTCAGATCCGTTATCAAATCAGTGCCCAAACATGATATTCGATGCACTTCTTAGATGCTCAAATGATCACATATCACCTCATATTTATACTAAATAAGAGGGCTTCTTCCAATGTCATATTTAGGGATTTACACAGTTGTCTGAAGGCTTAATATCATCAAGCCGACCTAGACCATCATGTGCAAAACCCAACATATCCTTCAAAAATTCAGAACTCCATTTCTACAAATCAGAATCAGATGATTCTTATTGTGTTAGAATAGTCTCACTGAGATCTATCATCCTCGTCCATCACATGTCGAAATGTGCTCATGGTTTTGGCCCAATTCCTGATGGGTGCAAAATCCCAAGCTTGGGTTCCAAGCCCACAAGTGACTCTTGTGGTGCTTTACCCTCCAATCCCTAAACCCTAGGGCTTGGAGTACGTCCCAAGCTATACAAAAATCAACAGCCCAAATTTTACTAATTGAAAAAAATAAATCTTCTAGGAAAATAGAAATAAAGCAAAACGCCAATTCGCAGAGTGAAAATAGATTCAAGAAAACCCAAACCCCGTCGCCATTTGAGTGCCAATGACAAGTGGGCAAAGAACTAAGGTTCAGGGAAGTAGGAAAAGGTTGTGTAGAGCCTTTGAGGATGAAAAAAATGAATGAATATAAGAATATCCATGTCATCATTACATGGGTAGCAATTCGAACAAAATAAACGGGAAACCCGGTATAGAACTTAAACGGTCCCCCTGCTTTGAATGTTTTCAAAAAAAAGTCCAGGGAGACTGAATATGGATACTTCCCACTGGTATCACACTGCATCTTTTGTATCTGAGTCTTCACATAATCAAAGGGCAGACTACATGTAGATGAAAAAAAAACAGAAACAACACTTGCACCAACCACAGTTGTAGCTTCAGAAAGGTCCATGGGGTCCTTGAAAAATTCTATAGACTGATCATAAGAAGCAAGCATGCCTATATTTAAGGCCATTTTTCAGAAAACTATTGGACCCACCCCTTTCCATAGGGCTATAACCCCTTCATCGCTAATAATACGGTATAGTGCATGGAATGATTTTTTGTAATGTTGTTGTTGTGCAGCAAGTAGAGTTGCATTCGCCTGCATGGGAATGAGAGCTAAATTTGTAGGACTTCCAACACATGCTCCAATAGCTCTTGTTGTCAATCCACAAAGAGCCTTCTTATAGAGAGGTAGTGGTTTCCCATCATTAATAGCAATTGCTTTGTTTGTCAATATCCTAAATGATCCAAGACGTGTTGTTGTATAGGTTGCCTATCTTAACGGACCAGTTGATAACCCCTTGTAAAAAGCACCAAATCCCTTGTACCTTAGCATGTTCTTTGCAACATTATAACCTGAACCTTGACCCAACTAAATGTGCACCTTGATCATGTCCACAGGTTGGATGGCACACGTGGCGAGCATACTAGAGGCTCCTCCATTAACAAATTGCTTCACTGCATCCCACATGATTCATGTCTTGGGATTCTCCCCTACCATCTCTCTGAAGGACTCAAACACCCGATCGATTTTAAATTGCCCTCATTCCTCTTCTTGACGTCACCATTGATATGAGAAAAAACCAGCAAGAAGAATTTGTCTATCTATGCATCCTCATCAAGAAAGAAAAATAGGAAGAGATTTGATCTTCGTTGTACTACAATGCCTCCTATTGGAGGGGTGAACTAGCACAAGTCTCCAATTTTAATTGCTCCAAGGATGACAAAAACGAATTTCTTCTATTGCCACTATCTCCTCACCCAAAGAGGAAATGCTTATTGCATAAATTTATTTTTAACAATATAAAAAGTTTTAGAAAAATACATTATTAATAGCACAATGTAACAATGTTTATAAAACTAATATATATACTAGAAAATACCCCTAAAGGTGCAAAGGTACACCGAAGGAATAGAATATTTGATAAGATCATCTCACCACAAACAGAGCCAACTAATTGTTATATGCATGCAAGTAAGTTCTATCAAACTCTCCACTGCAAGCGCCATGAGGCGAGCCCATTGCTCACAACCTAGGCATGAGTACAAAGTGTTGACAAACCTTTCCCTAAGTGTGCCACGCCCAACTATCTATCTTTTATAAGCCACACAGTGACGCTAGCTCTAGATTTATATCAGGGCACCAGATCGATCTCTGTCGAGGTCCTAGATCCCAACAACTCATATTCCCATTGTTTCCCCTTACCGTTTGGGAAAGTGTTTCTTTTGGAGACAAATGAATGATCCAACAAGTAGATGGGAATGTGTGTAAATCTCACATCTCATAAAGATAAGCATCTGTTTGACGGGAGAAATTTCAATTTTTAAATTGGAGTTAGTTTATGCAAATATTAGCGTGGAATAACATTTTTAAACATGGAGATAATCTTTAAAATTGACGTCGAAACAATCCAGACTCTCTCACAACACACTTCAAGCACCTATTTTTCTGAAACTCTTTTATAGATATTAAGTTTGACACAATTCGACCAACATGGAGGAATGGTAAATGGGGATCTTATGGCATTTCAAAAATACTAGACCACTTCTTTGTGAAGAAAGGTCTAGCTAACCATCTCGCCTTTTTGAGCTCATGGGTTCTTCCCTTGCAAATATCTGATCATTTTCCTCTCTTTTTAGTCTTGACAGACATTTCAAAAGGGAAGCCCAATCCCTTTAAGTTTAACCATTTTTGGTTGAAAGACCCATAATTCAGCTCAATGGTCTAAGACTTCTAAACAAAATTCAATCTGAGCATTGGCAATTCAGCTATGGACAATCTCTCTATAAGTAGAAAAAGCTAAAATAGGTAATTCGTTTATTGGATTTTCATCTAAAAAAAGAAAGGGGTAGAGAAATTATACAAATCAACGCCCATATTAAATCTCTGGAAGATCCACATTCAAAAAAATACTTCTCGGAGGCTTCCAAACGTAAATTAGCAGAATTTACACAAAAAAAGGTAAATACTTTTGCGTCAAGCATAGGAATGGCAATAGAAGAGTCGTCAAATGTGGATTGATGAAGGGGACAAAAATACTAGATATTTCCACAACTAGACTTCGAAGGATTGTATGAAAAATTCTATTTGGCAAATCAAGAACAACGTTAGGGAAATTCCTTATGGACAAAATGATATTTAGAAAGAAGCATTCAGATATTTCCAGTCATCACTGACAGTAAGAGATGCTCCTTCTTCTCAGAAATATATGGACTCAGTTTCTCTATATCCGCAAATGATTGACTCAGAGAATCTCCTCTATATTTTAGGAGTATGAAGTCTCATTATTTGTGAAGGAGCAAGGATCTATACCCTAAAATAAAGTGGGAATAGGGATCTCCTCTCTGGTTGATAGGGAGTAATGATAAACATCACTTTTGTATTATCCTCATCATGTGTCATGCACTAGGCCAGGACTAACAATCGTACATTTACATGAAGGGCATGGAGGAAGAATGGCGAATGGAATATTGAATAAACATCTACAATTTCCTTAACAAGAGATAATCTAAAATAGGAAGTGGACTGACACTCTTTGAGGATTGGACAGGTATCCAAGACAAGAGTGGTCGAAAAGGACCGATATTCTTTGAGGATTGGGAATCCAAGATAATAATACTCCTAAAAGGACATACCTAGGGAACATTCGAGTGGGGTATGCCCCAATTTAGAAAGGAAATTTCCAATACACCCACCCATGCCCCAATTAAAAAAGGAAATTGCTAATACACCCATTGGTAAAAAATTTTGACCTTTTAGGGATTCATGATTGGAAAAGAATTTGATTCTTGAACCTTTCTTTGGAAAAGAATCTAAACCTTTTTGAGATTTATGATTTAAACTCTTGCAAAGCCTGTGCTATTTTTCTATCATCCTTATCAATTTAGTGTCATGTCGTTTGTCCAATAGCTATTGAATATTTATGGCAAACTCAATCTATACTTCTTGTATTTGGGGAGAAATGCTTGCCAAAATATCATTTTTTGAAAGACGTATACCTATGAGGATTTGACTTAAGGCATTCAAGTGTTTTAATTTATGCACTATTAGCAGTATCATAGACACAACATGTAGTTGCATTTATCAGTAGTCCATAGGTACATGTCCCCTGCATTTTCTGCATCCCTTCACTCCAGGGAGGGGAAACATAGATGTCTCAAGGCATCACTGGGATGTAAGAGATAGATAGTTTGCCATCCCCGAGATGTCCCACTGTATCCAGGGGATGTCCCGAGACATTTATAGGTGCTACATTGATGCCATGCTATACTCAATGGAAATGGGGAGAGCAACTGCATGTTTTAAAAGTTTAAGGGTTTTGTAAGACACCACCTTTTATCCCATCTTCATTTATTCTATGTCCAGGAAAATACCATTTTCTGTGCAATTTCAACAATTTCTAGAATATGGTAGGATGGTAGATATTGACTTAAGTACCATGAATATGTTTTCAATTTGAAAGAAATGTCTATGAAAGAGTCCAAAACTTCAACAATTCCATACAAATCAATACAAAAACAGTTTCCATAAAAACCACTGACATCTAAAATTCATATAAAGTTCCTTCAAAAGAATTTGACATTAACTACACTTAACAACAATGTTGCATGACAAAAATTTGGAAAAAATCAATGAGGATCTAAAATCTAACTCGACAAAAAATAGCTAAACAATAAAAAATTGAACTAGAAAACCTGAAGAAAAAAAATCCGACTTTTTCGCTGCTTCTGCCATTTTTTTTCAAAAATTGGCAAAAGGGAGTATTTTTGACTCAATGAATCGGTTCAGGAATATCTCACCAATTAATTGGTGGTTTATGCAAATATTGTTTAACAATGCATTAACGAAACCAATGGAATTCATTGCAAACATTGTTTATGCACATCTGATTCTTTAGCTTAAAGGAGTAAGCTACTACTACATACACCATAGATTTGTTAGGCACTTGGATTACCAGCTATGAATCAATAATTTTTATACACATTGTATATACTGGTTTGTTACGTTCATCTCATCATATCCAAAATATTATACGAGATGAACATTACCTAACAAGGAAAGATGATGCATATGAGGATGTCATAGTTCACTTACTATTTCCAATAATTGCCACAATAGCATTGTCCAAGTTTCAAATGTTGGAAAGGATTGACACCCTAACACTGAAAATTTTCTCTACAATATGGGAGAGTGGCAATCACCACATACTCAAAGTTTATGATGACCCAGATAGGTGTCCCAAGGTTGTCTTTAAAAGACCAATTGTAAATGTCGGCTTCTCCCTATGTTGACAATAATATTTTTCTTTGGCTTCTCCTTCACAACATTAGTGCAAATCGTGTGAGAAGCATACCCTACTACCTTTCATCATCCCAAACAATCTTTCCAACTCTGCAGAAAGTTTATCTGATAGATATATAACCTTTCTCCCACAAGAAATGTATACATATACTTATTCATCCCAATCCAGCTACATCCAAATCTCTTTTTGGTAGAAGCTAGAAATGGAAATCGATGAAAAGAAAATTGATGATAGCCTAATATGCCGCTACCAGAGTGAACATATGAAACATGATTAAAATCTTGGCTAGGCATGCATTTTGGAAATGTCTACGTGTCAATAGGAATTTGTTGAACAGGTCTGTCCATTGGTATATTATGTGTTATTGCAACCTGGGCATACTCTTGCGACCTAAATACTGAGTGAAACTCCTATATATTGCCTCCTACTTGATTGAACTACTGAAATCCTAGTGCAGACAATTCCTGTGTATCTGAAGCTCTGTTTCTTAACTGTATCAAACTACTTGGGGCCAGAAATTCAAGACTATGTGAGTGCTTCTTAGATGTATTTAATACAGAACATTGTACAAAACCTGAATGATCTGTAGCCATAGCCATCGACAAATTACCAATCGGGGATGATACAGCCTGTACATTGTAGGCCGGAGTGGACATTTCCTTACTTTTTTCTACCACAAATTCTTGTTGGGGATTCGAAATAGGTACCAAATTTACATCTTGATGCGAATGAAACATAACGACATGTTGCAACACTTCCTTATCAATAAATTCAATCTCAGCAGATAGCATCTGTCCCTTCATGCATGACTCTTCTAGCTGAACTTGTTCCCTGATGGAAAATTCAGGCTCAAATTCCTTCAAACATCTCAACATGTTCAAACCCCATTGAAAAAATAGTTTCTGAGCAAAATGCAGGAACAGTTGATAAAACCTCAAGCTGGGGATTCGGCAATGCTGACGCACAATGTTGAGACCACATTGACATATGACCATGTTCAAACCCCATTAACAAACTAGGCACTGAATAGGTCACAGAAACAGTTCAAATAGGGTTCAAACAATTATCAAATAGGGTTCAACTGTAATAGAGCTGCTCTTTGAACAAAATAAGTGACCTTTCTGTAAGACAATTTTCATAGTTTTTCTTGAAGACAATTTGTCCCACTCTAGATTTTTAATTTATCGTTTTGGTAAGAGGCTTGTGACTGGGACCCCTCTGTCACACAGAAAATGGCCCAAAAAGGAATTGAAGTGACTTTCATTTTATTATTCTCCAGATTCACAAGAGATCAACTTGCAAGTTCTGTTAAGTTTGTTTATGTGGTTGTCCATTTCAACTTATGAACATAAAGCCCCAAGTGTATGTGCATCTTCTGCATCCTAAAAATCACGTATGTGCCTAGTAAGAATATTGTGCCACGTTCTCTCCAAAAGAGCCTTGAGATTTTGGGATTGTGAAACTTTCATTAAAAAATATCCTCCTTTTAAAATGATCTGTAAACCGAGAAGATAAACTTACAAAAATTAATCAATTTACATGATTTTTTTAAACAATAGAAGGTCTTGAAGGAGGCAATGCTTGTAGGAGATCAACATGAATGTGATGTTAATATGTTAGCAGGGCCGCTACAAGGGATTTTTTCGGTTGTTGTATCGAATATGGGAGCAGAGGAATATTTATAGAATCACTTCCTGGTGTGAGAGAAACATGTTAAACAATACACAAATTTAAATAACTTACCTTATCTTGATTCTCCCGGAACAAAAAGATTGACGATTGGATTTGATTTCTTCAACAAGTTTAAATAACTTCAACACATTCACTTTATCTAGATTCTCCTAGCATAGAAATATTGGCAATAAATTGAAACAGAAACATATCCAAGTAATTTACCTTTCTGTAAACAACTTGAAACAGGAACATCATCAATACTGGAAACTAAGGCCTCAGTGAGTTGATTAGATGGCTCCTGTACTGATTCAAAAGTAGAATCATCTTCATTTAATTCAGGTGTGCGAATCTCCCTATAAGGTGCACGGGCTACCTCTGTAACAACTGATAGAAACACGTTATGATAATCTGACTCCGTATGACGTCTAGAATGATCATCCAAAGGTTGCATAGCAGAATAATCTCTTGCTTCATCTTGGTTCAAATAACCAGCTTCTGTAACAAGGGCACGTGACTGCTCTTCTTTAGTCTCCGACTCATTTGTTCCTCTTCATAGACGCTTCGAAAGTTTCGTCGTCCTTCAAATTTCGAAGCAATGAAATGATCTTGCTCAAAAAAAATCAAGGTGTTTCCTTTGGAGTCTCCATCGATAATCCCTTTCCCTGAATATGGCGTTGGAGAATGGTACCTCTACGAATTCTGCAGATGCAATGGACGGCCGTGGCGGGAGGCAACAAGAGGAGAAGGGAGAGAAAAAGTGTTTCTCATTGCAAAAAATCAAGCTCTTTGAGCATGTGTCGTCTTCAGCAACCTTGAAGGAAAAACATCTTCTTCCCTGTTTGCAGGCGAGAATTGAAATTAATCTAAAATTAAAATTAAATTTAAAAAATAAAAAATGAAAAATAAATGTTAATAATAATATTTAAAACAAAAAAATATATATCGTATTAAATTAAAAATTTAATAAGGTTTTAAATTGTATATAAATTATTTAGTAGGTAAAACTTATAAATTAGTAGTTTTATGAAGTGTTATTTAAAAATTAAAATTATATGGTTTTTTCTTGTTTTAATAAAGACATAAAAATGTATGATAATTTGTCTTCTCTTAAAGTTTGATAATTATTGTTTGTTTTTTTACTAAACTTTTACTTATCATAATGAGACTAATTGTCTAGATTGGCATTATGAGAGGTTATGACCAACGGAGGAATTTTTATTGGGTATTTTATCTTTACTAATATTTGCACAACATTACCAAATTTTGCACACTACTAATAACTCTCAAGGCCTTTACCAGTGGACATGAAAAGGGCCTTAGACTAGGAATATGGGCGCCATTATTATTCTTTTCAAGATAAGAATTAGTATGAGGGAAGGTGAAAAAGGCTTTTATTTCTAAAATGAACCTTTTCATGCTTAAGGGCCATGAATTTGGCATTGAACAACCACGTAGATCCTCTCTAAATAATCTTAGGAATATATGGGATATCAATTAGATAAGGAATTTTTTCACACCATGTATAGGATTTAAGGAATGTACTATGGGTAAGAGAGGTAAACAAGGGGCATTAGGCCTTACAAGAAGCTTGTTAGTTTCAAGGGAAATGAGCTAGACTTAAAAACCACATAGATATTTTTTAAAGAAATTGGTCTTAAGTTGGGATATGGGCACCATGGGATTATTTCTCACCATATATCGGAGTTAGTGCCTATTTTAAGGTTAGGAGAGGAAAACAATTTCCTTTGTCCTTAAATTAATCTTTCTCATGCTGAATTTCCATGAATAAGACCTCTAGCTAGGAATATGGGCATTTAGTATGTTTTGCATAATAAGAATGGATCCCATGGCCTTTACTATGGCCAAAGAAGGACATTAAAGAAAAGGGACTTAAGTATTAAATAATTAGTGCCCATTAAAAAAGCTTCAAACCACCACATAAATTATATTCTCTAAGTGATATTCATTGGCCTCTAGAAGGGATGTGCCTGTCATTCAAAGGTTTTGCACACTATGATTGGGTCTTGGAGCCTCATCATTAGACCTTAATGAAATTAGGAGGCTTTCAAATCACATATGATGCTTAAAATTGTAGGCTTGGTCAAAATAGGAACATCATAAGGGGCTTAGGCCTTATTTGAATCTTTGATGATTAAGCTTTGGAAGTAGTTCTCAAAGAACAACACATAACCTCTATAGGGGATCTTAGGAATCTATGGGGGATCTTTAGTGTCATTGGTATGTTTTACATAGTAAGAATGGGTCTTGGGCTTTTACCATTGCAAAGGGATGCAAAAAATGGCCTCAATCCCAAAATGAAACTTCTTTGGCTCACATTGCATGAAAAAGACCATAAAGAACTGCAATATAAATCATCTTTGAGGAATTTTAGGCCTCCATCTAGGATAAGGGTTCCATTATGAGGTTTTCCACATCATATACGTAGGGAGTTAGGTCTTATATCTTGGCCAAGGAATGGAAAAGGGCCTTATGCCTAAAACAAGTCTTTCAGATTGTATTTAATGTCCATGAGCATAATATTATAATGGAAATATAGGAACAACGAGTATGTTTTACATAATAAAGATGGGTTTTATGGCCTTTGTGATGGAAATTGAAGGAAAACAAGATCCTTAGTCCCAAACGTCGACCACACATATCCTATATTCTAAGATATATCTAACCTTTAGGTGTGATATGGATGCTATTTGAAGATTTTTGTGACATATTTAGGTCTTGGGGCCTTTAAGTTTGGCCTTAATATAATTATGAGTCTTTTTGCACCACGTATGGCACTTGGGGCCTTAACCATGGTCAAGGAAGGATCATAAGGTTCTTGGGTCATGTTTGAATCTTCCCATGATCAATATTCTTGAACAAGTATTCTAATTACTACATTGAACATCTCTAGGGGATATTTGGCCTATATGGGGGATCTTTGTCACCATGGGTATGGTTTACATGGTAAGAATGGGTCTTTGGGAATGTACTATCTTGAGGGCAAGAGAAAAGAGGGCCTTAGGCCCTAAATAAAGATTATTGAGTTCAAGGAGCATGAATTAACCCCCCAAACAACCACATAGATACTCTCTAAGGGATATTCGGATTTCAACTTGGATATGGGAGCCATGGCATGTTATTCTAGATAATTAAAGAGCCACGTGAATTGTTAGTATGTATGGGTTTCTAATAATATTGTGTGCACATTCTAAGAATGTGAATGCATTATTAGAATTCTTGAACATTTTTGTAATGCGTGTATCTATAAAATAATATAGCTTTAGAGTAAACTTCTAGATTTATATCAATTGACCATGTATAAATCAACATACTTTGAATTCAAATTAATGTAATCATTCTTTAATGAATCTAGTGCAATAATCAACCATGGTATGTAACAATGCCATAAAAAACCCATAACAAATAATGTGTCCACAATTAAAAATTACTAACATAAATGACTAATTCATATACTGTTGTTGTACTTGTTATTTGATCATATTTTTATTCTTGGACTATAATAGTCATTTACATTAATCCTTATTAATTTTGTCACTTATTATCTAGTCATATATTTTAATCCTAGACTAAATTAGTCATTTGAGTTAGCCGTTTTTAATTTAGTCACTTATTATCTAGTCGTATATTTTATTCCTAGACTAAATTAGTCATTTAAGTTAGTCGTTTTTAGTTTAGTCACTTATTATGTAGTCGTATATTTTATTCTTAGACTAAGTTAGTCATTTTTAGTTCGGTCACTTAAAATTGCTCAAATTTAGTAGTAATTCACTTGAAATATTTGCGGTGACTAACTTTTTTAGTCACCTAGTCACTAATTTCATAATTTTCTACTAGTGGATGGACTATCTGTTGTGACTATAGTGATGCATTCAATGCATCTGACACACATTGGAGATGCCAATGAGGATTGTGCAGTCAAGGCAAGGCCAATTCAAATTAATTCAGAGGTCTTCTTCAAAGGGTATTGCGCAGTGGAGGCAGGCTGTCTGGAGGCAAGAAATTGGTGCATAGATATTGAAATTTTTGCATGACAGTGTGTAATGATTGTTGATTGTACTCAGAGTTTGATTTAATAAGATTTTGATGAGATTATTACATGATCCATTGATATACATAATATATTATAGTTGGTGTTTTTAGCTTTAAGCTTTCCCATTAAACTACTGTGCTTATGTGCTATTGATTTTTCTTCATATGTGTTTTGCAATTGGCGATTTAATTTCCACAAAGAATTAAGTGGAAGGATTTTGTATTTAACATAAGATTAATTTGTTAGATAAAGAGAATCTGGTAATACTATCAGTATTAATAAATTTATACATGGTATCAGAGTAGTGTTAATCACTAGAGATTGCAATATTGAAGCGGTGTTGAGTTTTGTGCTGGTGCACAATTCGAAATTGTTGCAGAAATTTCTTGGTGCAACAGTTGAGTATTCATTGAAATGGATTTCAATGGGTTGCAGTTGGAGAATTCCCTTGACGGTAGCTCTAACTACATAGCCTGGAAGGACAAGATGGAGGCAGTGCTTGAAGATAATGGATAGAAGGAGTTCATCAATAGCAATGTTCCTAAGCCTACTTCTAGCGATGTTGCATTACTTGACACATGGAAAAAGAAGGTAGCGAAGACAAGAATAATTTTGTTGGAAGGTATGAAAAACCATATTGTGTCAATCCTTCATGGGAAAGCCACTCCATTTTCAATGTGGAAGGCTTTGATAGATATTTTCCAAAGAAGCAACGACCATAGGAAGTTGGCACTGAAAGATAAGATCAGAAAAATCAAAATGGAGAAGGGTGACAATATTCCAAAATATCTCACGAAGTTTGTCCAATGTAGGGATGAGCTGGGGAGTTTGGGAATTACATTTGTAGATGATGAATCGGTGAGCTTGGCTCTCCTTAGTCTTTCGAAGAGTTGGCACTACTACGAAGACTATGTTAATGGACGGGAGAAACTGTCGTATTGGGAGCGACTTTGGTCGAATCTTGTGTAGGAGGAAATAAGGCAAAATAACACGGATGGCTCTTCATCGAAGAATGATGATGAAGAGAATTTCATTTTGGCTGCCAAAGAAATTAAAGGGAAGGGGAATAAATCCCCTCCAAAATCTGTGGCTAAAGGCAAGAATCTGGATTTGTCCAAGGTGAAGTGTTTTCATTGTCACGAACAAGGGCATCTCGCTACTAACTGCCCACAGAAAAAGAAGAACAAGAAAGATGTCGGAGCTACAGCAGGTAAGGCCTTAGCCTCACAATTTGAACTTGCTTTCTCTTTGATCGCATGCTTGGTTTCAAGCGCAATGGTATTGGTGTGTTATATTGATAGTGGTGCTTCCTTCCATATGACGGGAGACAAGGATTTGTTTAGTGACTTGGAGGAGAAGGATCTCCAAATTCATATAGAGATGGGCGACAATGGTAGATACAGTGAAACCGGAATTGGAACCATTACCTTTTAGAGGGAGTCAGGTAAACCATCTCTATTGAAAGATGTTATGCATGTTCTAGGCCTGAAGAAGAACTTGGTCTCGATTGCTATGTTGGAGGACAGAGGTTATGATGTTGTTTTCCGCGAGGGAAAAGCTTTCCTGCGACATTAAAAAATGGGTCAAACCAAGACGATAGGGATTTGAGTTAAGAATATCTACAAGCTGGAGGTAGATGGTTGCACTGTAATGATGGGAAAAGCAGAAGAAGTGGTGATCCAGGATGAGGGTGAATTATGGCATAGGATATTGGGCCATCTTCACCATGGTGCCTTGAAGATTTTGTAAAATATTTCTACTGGACTTCCCAAGGGTACTCTTGCACAGTCAGATCAGTGCAAGGGATGTACTATGGGTAAGTTTGTGAATACCACCTTTCATGAGAAGGATAACCGTGCTTCAATGATCCTGGAGAGAATTCAGATAGACGTGTGTGGACCTTTCTCAGTTGTTTCAACAGAAAAACATAGGTATTATGTTATATTTTTTATGAATATTCTCGTAGATGTTGGATCTTCTTCATGTATAAGAAGAGCGAAACATTCTCAAAGTTATGTGAGGTTAAAGCATTGGTGGAGAAGGAGTCAGGGAAGCAAGTGAAGGCCTTGTGGAGCAATAATGGTGGTGAATATATCTCGAATGAATTCAAAGACTTCTGTAATAAAGAAGGAATTCAAAGAGAACTCATAGCACCTCATAACCCACAACAGAATGGGGGTGCAGAGAGGAAGAACAAAATGATCGTGGGTGCTGCACAAGCTATGCTACATGACTGGGGCCTACCAATGCACTTGTGGGCGGAAGCATGCATCACTGTGGTTTATGTGAAAAACCATTGTCCTCATAGAGTGCTTTGCATGAGTACACCTGAAGAAGCTTTCACTGGTAATAAGCCTGATATTTATCATTTGAAGATTTTTGGCTCATTTGTTTACATTCATGTGACAAAGGACGCTAGGAAGAAACTAGAGCCGACTGCAGAAGTTGGGATATTTTTTGGGTACATAGAAACACCCCATAATTATCGTGTGTATTTGCCAAATATTCAGATGACTGTGATGCGACAGGATATAAGATTCAATAAGGTGAAAGCCATGAAGTTGTCTCTTGAGAGGGAGTACACTTGCATGCAGAGGAGAAACTTCTTGTTCCCAAAGATGAGCCTCTAGATGTGTATGAGCCACAGGAGGAGATTGAGTCCACTCATGCAGAACCAAACATCAAAATAGGCAGAAAGCATACCACAGAAGCTGAGAGACTGAAGCTTGATGTGGCATAGAGTGTAGGAGTCCCTACATCACAACGCAGACATAGAAAGTCACCTGACTAATTCACTGGATACATGGCTCTCATGAGAAACTGTATCGTGACAGAGCCATCTTCCTTTGAGGAAGAAGCACGGGAGCCCACATGGGTAGATGCCATGGTGGAGGAGTATGACTCCATTGTCAGAAACAATGCTTGGGATATTATTCCAAGGCCGGTTGGTAAATTAGTGGTAGGTTCAATATGGATCTACAAGGTAAAGAAAGCTGCTGATGGGAGTGTCGAGAAGTATAAGGAAAGATTTGTTGCCCAGGGCTTCTCACAGATCGAGGGGATTGATTATGAAGAAACCTTTGCACCTTTTGCATGGTATTATTCCATAAGGACCATCCTTTCTCTCTCAGCACAGATGGGTTGGCACATTCATCACATGGATGTGAAGACTGTGTTCCTTAATGGGATCATTGAGGAAGAAGTGTACATTGAATAGCCTGAAGGAATTGAGATCCTCAGCAGCGAGTCACATGTGTGTAGACTCAAAAGAGAGTTGTATGGGTTGAAGCAAGCACCCCATGCTTGGTACACACGGATCAATAACTATTTCACTAGACTTGGCTTCACTAAGAGTGAGGCAGATGCAAACCTGTACCAAATTGTGGTGGAGGGTAAGCTTTTAATCATTGTTCTTTACATTTATGATTTAAAACTAACGAGTGATGAGTAGTTGATACACTCATGCAAGGTAGATCTTGCAAAGGAGTTTGAGATGAAGGATTTGGGCCTCCTTCATTATTTCCTTGGATTGGAAATATGGCAGCGAGAAGGTGAACTATTTGTGTCTCAAGGCATGCATGCTCAAGAGATACTTGGTAAGTTTTACATGGAGGACTGCAAGCCCATGGATATTCCTCTTCCAGGAAATTGGAGGGAAGAGGATGCTACATTGGCAGAGGTAGTGGATGCTACTGTATATCGATAGTTGGTGGGTTCGCTCATGTATTTAGTTAATACAAGACCAGATATATGCTATGCAGTGAACCATCTTAGTCAAGCAATGGTAAAGCCTACCAAGCTCTTTTGGAAGGCAGGCAAGCATGTCCTGAGGTATCTCAGGGGCACATCTGAGTATGGATTATGGTACAGATAGACGAATGAAGTGAAGTTGCATGGCTTCACGGATGCATATTGGGCACACAACCTAATGGACAAAAAGAGCACATCAAGAGGGGTTTTCAGTATCGGATCTACAACATTTTCTTGGTACAGCAGGAAGCAAAGATCCATGGCGCTCAGTTCAGCGGAAGCAGAATACATGGCAGCAAGTCAAGCTGCATGTGAGGCTATCTGGATGAGGAAGATCCTGGTTGGTTTGTTCGGTTCTCATTTAGATCCTACAGTGATACATTGTGATAATCATTGTTGAATTAAAATCTCAATTAATCCTATGTTTCATGATAGATCTAAGCATATAGATATCCAGTATCATCATATCAAAGATTGTGTGCAGCGGAAGATCATGTTGCTTTAGTTCATTCCTATGGAAGATTAGGATGCAGATATTCTAACGAAGGCGCTTAGCAGGAGAAAAATTGAATACCATAGAGGCAGGATTGGGGTGAAGGCCAATCCCTATCTTGTTGAGAGGGAGTGTTGAGATTCAACAAGATGATGAGCTTAGTGAAAATTAAGCAACTTCACTAAGTAGGGCCCATAGGCTATTTTTAGGTGTATGTCTATTTTTAGACATGGTGAGCACATTCTATAAGTTGCAGGATTCTATTTGTAGATGGTTGGTCAAATGTGAAAAACAGATGAGATTCTATTTTTAGAAGATTGGGAAAAGTCTATTTATAGTTTGCTAATCTAAAAATAGGTGCATGTCGATTATTATTAGCCCATAATAATAATCCAACAATAAATATCAACTTATTCTCTTGGAGCACTTTATTTCAGTGAACAGATTTGGTAAATCAGTGAGCTAAAGGAATTACGCAATTCCTCGGGTGGTTGGTGACTCATGCATGGAGGACTCAGTTAGAACTGAAGTGGCAAAGTTGTGATAGAGTTGGAAGAGTAGTTATGGGAGTTGTTATTAAGTTTAACTCAGTTGTGCTTGTTGTATCTAGTTCTAACTGAAGATACACTAGTGAGAGTTTATTGAATTAATTATTTAATTAATTCATAACTAGAGACTCACTTGCAAGTGAAAAAATACAACAGTTAACTACTTGCATGTCCGTTCCAGTGGAGACCCAGTGGAGAGATAGGTGAAAGGGTGAGATGGACTATCTATTGTGACTATAGTGACACATTCAATGCATTTGAAAAATATTGGAGATGTCAATGAGGATTGCATAGTCAAGGCAAGGCCAATTCGAATTCATTCAGAGGTCTTCTTTAGTGTGGATTTTGCAGTGGAGGAAGACTGTCAAGAGGCAAGAAATTGGTGCATAGATATGCAAATTTCTGCATGACAATGTGTAATGATTGTTGATTGTATTGAGAGCTTGATGTACTAATATTTGTATGAGATTATTACATGATCCATTGATATACATAATATATGATAGTTGGGGTTTTTAGCTTTGAGATTTCTCGTTAAACAACTGTGTTTATGTCCGATTGATTTTGATTCATATGTGTTTTGCAATTAGTGATTTAATTTCCACAAAGAATTAAGTGGAAGGATTATGTATTTAACATAAGATTAATTTGTTAGATCAGGGGAATCCAGTAATACTATCAGTATTAATAAATTTCTACAACCTAGCTTTGGTCTCCTTTCTATAAAATTTTGCATCATCATGACCCCAGGGTTTCTAGGTGCTTTATTTTATTTGAACGGTTGCATGCTTCACTGAATACTAGACCTATTATTGAGTCAATCTTCTCATTTAGTTTAAACCATTTGGATTTGGTTGTCTTTCGTTTTTCGGTTGATTTTTGTGACTAGAGTTTCAAGTGTCCATTACTGGTCCATTTGGTCCTCTCTTTCACCCACAAGCATAGATAACATTGCTTGCCTTCAACTTGAAATTTTTTCTTTGTGTGTCAATTATTTTTGAAAAGTAAATAATTTTTTTGTTAGGAAACGATTTGAAATTTCTCCTTGGTACTTGATTATTGTGTCTTGTGGCATTTTGAATAATTTCATTAGAAAGTACTCGAAGCAAGTGATTACATTTTAAGTGTGTTTTGTATCCTTTTTTCATTTTGTTAATATAAAAAATAAATAAAAAATTGCATCCATTTTGCATCTAAAGTGAAAATTTTCATTTCATTTACTTCTAGTGCATTTAGTGAAAAACTAAGAAAGTGAAACAAATTTTCGTTTTTGCCTTGGATTGCGCACCTGAAGAAGTAGTGAAAAGAATTTTCATCTAGTACATTTGCTTGCCCACTGCATTGATTGTGTGAACCTCTTACTTTCAATTAGTGTATTTTTTCATCGAAATGAACAGTTGTTTTTTTCTCATATAGTTTCATTTTAGGGATTTAGGTGACATCAGTAAGGCCTTAAAACGAAGACTTAAATTCAAGATAAAATTTAAAAATTTATTCAATGAATCTAAGGAGAATTTGGAGTGTAACACAAAATATTTAGAGGTCTAGGCTAGAGACATATTCCGATGTCTATAAACCTGGAAACTATCACTAACATCCTGTGTTGCACTTCGGGAGCGAAAACCTGTCCCACGTATGAAATTATATAGCACTTGCGGCACATTTGGTAAGTATAAAGGGACACTATCACTGAATGGTTACACATTAGACATCACCACCACAGACTTGTGCTCCCCGTACCATCTAGTATATAACGGGAGAACCCATTATGTTTTTATTCTTTATCCACAGGTAACCGATTCTGTCGCCTTGTAAAATTTATACAACGAACAAAACATTCGAGGAGATTGCATGCCCACACTTCTTAGCTCACCAAGAGGTATTATGTAGTTCACGGATACGTGGTAAACCCTCTTGCCTAAAACAATCCTTTTTTATTTATTTTTGTTTTTAGTTTTAAAATCAATTACCCATGATAACATGGCACAATCATGAAGTTATTTCTTGGCCACATCATGAGTAACTCCTTATAAATACATTTTTAAAAGCCTTGAATAAATCACCTCCTTTCCTCTTCTGCTATTGAGATAAAGTCATCATGGTTGAACCATCAAGCTCAACTTCCCCTTCATCATCTACCACCTAAGGGACACCACCACGAGTCTCTTATGGCACTTCACCATCAGTTGGAGCCTAAAGCATTGAGCTTGTGATTATTCCAACTGTTTAACTGCTTGCTACCTGCTGTCCTCCTGACGAGCCAGTAAGCTACCTCTTGTTTCTTCATAATCCATTATTTGATTCAGTAGAAGTCTCTCCTCAAAAAAACTATATCCTGTTCGATACAGTAGGTGTACCTTTGGTGCCTTCACCACATGCACATCGTACTACAACTCATTATTTATTTCCACCTATGGCTTCCAAAGGTGAGGTCTCTTCTCCCCTTGAAGTTTCAAGTTCTCTTAGTGGCGTGGACGAGTCTTTGTATGGAGGGTATCAATTCCCTCCTGAGTATTTTCCTTATGGGGAACAGATCCCTCACTTTGTTTCACATCCATCTACCCAGCCATTGATCCCAACTGGTTACACATCTTTGGGTCACTTAGTTTATGGTGTTTCAAGTGCCACATCCTTGTACCACAACACCATTTGGAAAAATACTATGGTGCCTACACCTGGATCTTGTGCATATTATTCTATCCCTTCTCAAATTGCAGTCACATCTGTTCCAACACAGCCAACCATCTGCTTTAGTGCTTCAACACCTCCCATCAGTGTACCAACATCGATTCCATAGATCCCAGCTACCAGGGGGAAACCAACCCTATAAAATTTTTCCCAAGCTTCATCTGGACCATATGTGAGTGGATCACAAACTCACATTCTGGGATCTAGTCAACTTGTTGGTACTATCCCTTTTTCTTCTGGATCATCAGTTCTGACTGGGTTAAGCTATGATCACTATCAACAAGCCTTGAAAAGTTAGTTACTTAACCAACAACCCTATTTCCCTCGTGGTTTTCAACAGTTGCAGACTCCAATCCTAAATCTGTAAGGGTTTCAAGGTCAGTCTCAGATTTATGTTCATTTACAGTTAGAGACTTATGCATATCAGCAAGGGCCTAATTTTTGTCAACAACGACCATATGTGCAACAAGTTCAACCCTTTGTTCAACAAGGACAACCTTATGTTCAATATGGTCAACCTTTTTCTCACAAGGGTCAGTTTTATTATTCTCAATAGGGACAACCTTTTGTTCAGCAAGGAAAATCTTACACTCAACAAGGACAACCTTTTGGTCAACAAGGACAACCCTTATCTCAACAAGGTCAAATATTTGTTCAGCCAAGTTAACCTGGGTCTCAGGGCCAACCTCAGCAACCTCAACAACCTCAAGGTACCATGATGGAAAATACTCAACATCCTTAAGGTCATATTTTGAGTTCACAAGGTCAGCCTCAAGGTACCATGATGCCAAATCCCCAACAACCTCAAGGTCAATCTCTGAGTTCACAATGTCACCTTTTGAGTTCACAAGGTCAACCTCAAGGTACTATGTTGCAAATAATTCTACAACAACAAAATTCATATGTTTATTCTGTGAGTTATACTCATCCTGGACCTCAGTGGCTTGCTACAGGTAAATATCCATTTTTTGGTCGACAACCAGGATATGGTCAAAATCGCCAAGGTTTCAATCCTTTTGGGAAAAATCCTTCCAGACAAAACCCGTGGGGGAAAATTTTCTCGCAACTTGGTTGGAATATCCAAATGGGCCTTTACCAAAGGCCTATTATTCCTTTTATTTTTTAATTTCCTTTTCTTGGAACTTTGGAACTATCTGATGTGTTGAGATTGACCAATGACCCGATTATCCATAATCCATATCAGTTTCCCATTCCTACGAAGATTCCAAGAGATTGCCCTAAATTCAAGGGAAAGTCCGGAGAAGACCCCCGGGTAGATTTCATGACATACCATCAATGGCATTCCTCTAATTCCTGGATTGATGACTCCATCCGTCTGCGTATTTGTGAAATAAATTTGACTAGTGCTGCTATGAAGTGGTACAATGAGCATCCTTGTGGAACTTTCGAAGATTTCAATTCTCTAGATATTTCTTTCCTCACACACTTCCAGTTACTTGTTTTATATGAAATAGTAACTCATATCCTTACATCCTTGAAATAAGATACTTCCACACACATCTTTGAACACATCCATGAATGGAGAAGACAGTTTCGTATGATCAAATTCGACATTCTTGACAAACTCTTGACCGAATGGTTCACTAAATCATTCATTAATGAGATATCCAAGGAAATTTCTATGGGGGAATGTATCACTAAATAAAAAAACATTTCTCCTACATAATATCTTGATTTTGTTTATTCCCAGTTCAGCACATTATATGAAATCTTGCCTAATGCCCCACATACTTCTACCAATCCTCAAACTTTGAAAGCTCCGACGACACCAACTATCGATGACATCATTGGATCAGTTACACAAACTTCTTGAAAGTATCCTTCTGCTTCTACAAAGAAGAAATCCATTTCCTCATCTAATTGTGTCCTGCAGAATCCTTCGAATCCTTGTAAAACCACAGAGGTTAATGTCGTCCAGTCTACCACAACAGACAAAACTTCCAAAGGTAAAAATAAAGGCAAAGGAAAATTAAAATCTAATGCCCTGAAACAGGATTCTCCCAAACCCAATACTGATGATGGAATTAAGTGTAAGCGTAAGCACCCTTTCCTAATCTGTGATGATGAACACTATAATAAAGGTTGTCCCCGACCGGGTGAAGTTAGTCGTTTGCTCAAAGATACTCAAGGGACTCCGACTGTCCTTAAAGAACTGTTTCCATCTCAAAAAACTCAAATGGTAAACCAAGCTCCATCTTCTTCCTCTTCTGGTTCCTAAGTGTTTATGGTGAGTGGGAAAACACCCATTTCCCTAGCCACTAGGTCCAAAAATTATTCGACTTAGTCGGCAGAGAAAGAAATTTTTGATGCTCCTCCTTCTACTCTGCCCACTTCCGGTCCCCTTCACGTTGGCAGAGCTAGTCCTGATCCTATTATCTGACCCTCTTTTAAAGGTTTGTTTCAAAAATCCTCTTATAACCTGAATTCTTGATCTACTCAACATTATAATCGTTGAGGATTTAGCTCAAGCACCTTCAGCTATGTCTGCATTGAAGGTTCTTCAAATATTCCCTTCACAACGAAAATCACTGCTATCCAAAATTGGGGTAATTGATCCAACTGATTTGAATATTATCACTTTCGATCTGGAAAACCACATTCTACGCCTTCCTTAGTACTTTTTATTCCTCATTCAGGTCATCAGTAAAGGGAAAACAATCCATCAGACCATCATATATGAAGGTGCATCCACTTGCATCATGTATGTGTCTTGTTGGAAAGCCAATGGCTCTCCGACTCTTATTCAATCTTCGAACACCTTGGAAGCCTTCAATGGAAGAGGTTCCCATCCTTCTGGTTTTATCCCTAACATTCCTATCACTTTGGAAGGAAAAATGGTCAATCTCGAAGTACAGGTTGTTGACGCTAATCTCAACTAAAATATTATACTCGGTCATTGTTGGACATACGCCATTTTTTTGTGGTTTCCACTGTGTTTCGTGTCCTTCATTTCCCACATCAAGGGAAGATCATCACTGTCAACCAATTTTCCTTTTTTTCTTCTACTGTCAACCAAAATTCCATGTGAGAGTGTGGGAGCAGGTCTTTTTAAAGATTCTACCTTAATGGGTATTTTTTATTTCCCGCCTCCAAATATCATCCCAATCAACATGATCTCTACTTCATCTGATCCCTGGATCATTCCTTCTCCTAAACAAGTCGATTCCTTTGGTGAAGTTATGTCATTAATCCCTATTGAACTCGATTATTCTGAAATTGTCTCGACATTTGCCTTCACTTGTAGCCATATTATTCCTAGTATGAACTTATAAGTGTATTCTTAATCTCCTTTTCTTGGTTCTTGGGATTATTCTAATCCCTTAAATGAGATGTTTCCCCCTGACGAAAAGTATCGTTGAAACCATGTCTCTTGAGGAAACACCCTGAGATGATACCCATCGTCGTTCTTCATTTCTTCCAAGTTTTGGAGCTATTTATTCGTGTCTTGAAAAATTTTCCTCCCATGATCTGACCTATCCACTTCAGACGCATGTCTTAACACATGAAGAATTTTCTAAAGGAAATATGGGAAAAATAATTTCTATGATTCCTATCAACATTTTTTTCAAATTAGGTGTTGTCGAGAACATCCATATCGGGCTAACTTTCTCTCCAGATCAGATCAAGATTTACACTAGTCTTTTTCAAGAGTTCTATGATGTCTTTTCATGGTCATATGAAGAAATTCCTAGCATCAATCCTAGTATAGTGGTGCCCAAGATACCCACTTATCCTCATGCGAAGCCTATTCGTCAACGACTCTGCCCCATGCATCCTAGGAAGGAAGCCGCTATAAAGGAATAAGTTGAAAAGATTCTGAAGGCTAGATTCATATATCACTTCCCTTTGATAGATTGGGTTTCTAATATCATTCATGTAACTACAAAGCAGGGTACTATTTGCGTCTGTGTTGATTACCATGAAATCAATCGTGCCTATCCTAAAGAAAACTATCCCACTCCTTTCATTGACCAAATCATTGATGAATGCACTGGGAGAGATCTTTTCTTTCATGGATGATTTTTCTAGGTACAACCAAATTAATATCCTGCCAGCTGATTAACATAAGACTGCTTTTATCTGTCCATGGGGAAATTTTTCCTACAAGAAGCTCCCTTTTGGCTTAAAAAATGTCGGTGTCACTTTTCAACGAGCGAAATCATATGCCTTTCATGATATCAAACACATAATTCAACCTTACCTAGATGACTTACCCACCCATTCAGCTAAGCATCATGACCATCTTGCTCACCTTCGAGAATTTTTTCTTTGCTATATACACTATAATATCCGACTTAATCCACCCAAATGTATCTTTTGTGTTGAATCTCGAAGACTTCTAGGTTTTTTTGTCTCCAACGAAGGCATCCATCTCAATCCTCTAAAATTTGAGGCTATTATGAACTTACCCCATTCGTCATATTTGCATCAGCTGCAGAGCTTACAAGAGAAATACAATGTCCTTCGTCGTTTTGCACCTAACTATGCTAATATGGCTAAAGGTTTTGCATGTTTTCTCAAGAAAGGGATTCCGTTTCTATGGGATGAGGTCACTCAAATGTCCTTTGATGCCTTAAAAAATATTCTTGTCAATGCTCCTTTACTGCATCTCCCTAATTATCATCGTGATTATTTTCTCCATTTAACCCATGATACCAGCACTATTAGTATGGTACTTTTCCAAGATGATGATGATGGCACTGAACATGTTATTTAATACCTCGGCCGTAATCTCATGGATACTAAGACTCGATACACCCATGTCGATAAATTAGCTTTAGTTGTAGTTCACGTTGTTTAGCATTTTTGACATTACATTTTACTTTGCACGACTACCGTGATCTCCGATTGCAACAACATGACCTAAATTTTGACTCATCAGTTACTGTGGGGAGATTATTCTAAATGGATTTTCATCCTACAAGCATTCGATTTGGTTTTTATTACTGCCAAATCTAAAAAAACATTGGTCTTTTCCTAGTTAATACTCTCCCTTCCCTCTGCATCAATCTCTTCCATTTTTTAGGACCAGATTTTGGACGATACTCTCTTCCTTATCAAAAATCTCGACCCTTGGTAGGGTGAAATCATTGTGTATCTCCAAACTCAAAGTTTTTGGCCCGAGTTGACCAAAGTTGATCTTCGACGCATTCGACATCACTCTCAACCCTATCGCATCATAGGAGATACTTTGTACTGCATCGGTGTCGACTCAATTCTTTTCCAATGTTTGACTCTCAAAGAGGCTGAGAGAGTTCTTAATGACTGCCATTTTGGGGCATATGGTGGTCATATGTCTAGATACACTACTGCTCAAAATATACTTCACGTTGGATACTTCTGGCCTTTCATTTTTAAGTATTGTATTCTTACAGTCCAAAAATGTCATGTTTGCCATATTTACCAACAAAAAATGCACACCCCACCCACACCCTTACACCCATTTATTACCGTCGGTCCTTTCACTAAATGGAGCATTCATTTTATGACATGTAACCCTCACTCGGTTGGGTGGCATGGCTATATTATTGTCATTGTCGATTAATTTACCAAATGGACTAAGGCGATGCCTACATATACCATCGATGGTAGAACTGCATCTCAATTCTTATTCAATCATGTTATAGCCCGGTTTTGAGTTCCTCAAGCCATCATCACCGACCATGGATCCCATTTCTGCCATTACATGATGGGAAATCTGACCACACAATTGGGTCTCCATTATGATAGTTCAACTCCCTATTACCCTCAAGCCAACGAGCAAGTTGAAGCTGTCAACAAAGTTTTAGTTACCATAATTCAACACATTATTGGGATGCACAAGTCCAATTGGAATCTCATGCTCTTTTCAGCTCATTGGACTTACTGACCCTTGGCCAAAAATGCTACAGGATTCACACCTTTTTAGTTAGTATATGGTCTGGAAGAAAATCTATTGATTGAATGCGAAATCCCTTCACTCAAGTTAGCTGTTGAATTAGTCCCAAATATCTCACCAAAAGATGAACATCTTGTATATCTGGAAAGGCTTGATGAAACTAGTCGCCTTGACACTTTGGTAATTAAAGCTTAGAAGAAATGGGTCAAAGCCTATTTTGATAAGACCGTTTCCCCACGTGACTTATTTGAAGGATACTTGGTTCTTTTATACGAACAACCTCACAATAATTTGGGAGTAGGGAAATTTGAACCTATGTGCCATTCATTGTCAAACATGTTTTGCAAAAAGGGGCCTATGAGTTAATTGACTATGAAGGAAACCTTTTGGATAAGCCCTGAAATGGGCTTTACCTCAAAAATTATTATGCGTAATATCTTTTTTATTTATTTTTGTACATTAGTGTGTTTTCATTTTTTTGCAGTTGGTTTGGTGTGATTTTGCAAGAATTTTTCCTACTTATAATGCTTTTACTTGGTTGCAGATGTCATTAACTCCTTATGTCATTTTTTTTGATGGTGCTTGCTGTAGCACCTAAAACCTATCCTCCGCAGCATGGGAAATAAATGACCCTATTAGTGAGTTAGTGGATTTACAAGGTATATGTTTAGCTCATACAACTAACAATATTTCTGAGTATAGTGCAATCATTAAGCTTCTGTCTGAAGCCATTACTTTTGGCATTAGGGAATTAGCTATAAACCTTGATTCACATCTTATCGTGCTTCAACTCAATGGGAAATATTCTGTCAGAAATCCTCAAATTTTGAGAATATATTTGCGTGTTCATCTCTTAGAAATAAATTTTGATTACATCACATATCAACATATTCCAAGGTGCGTGAATACATTAAAATATGCATTGGCTAATTGTGTTCAATATAGGCATTTGTGAAACTTGTAAAACCATGAATCACCATGATACATAAAACGAGAAAATATAACATATCTCTCTCTCTCTCTCTCTCTCTCTCTATATATATATATATATATATATATATATATATATATATATATCTATATATATATATATATATATATATATATATATATATATATATCTATATATATATATATATATATATAGATAGATAGATATATGTCGAGATTTTTTTCAAAATATTTCAGTACATCATGGTACAAAAAATACATGTGTCTTAGTACACTAATGACTCGTAAGTCCCAGAAACAAAAAAGTTTAGAACTAAAACTAAAATAGACTACTCATCATGATTCTCATGATAACAAGTCACTTCTCTAATGACTCGGGTCAAAAAATAATGAATACGGCTTGAGGCCCCCACGGTGTGCCTCTGGTAAGGACGAGGGATGTCGTTGAAGTGGGTATTTTCCAGAATCCCTCTAGTTAGCTGATCTAGATTCCAGGGTATTTCCTCCTCATTGTATTCTCCTTCCTCATAAGGAGCAACCTCAAATTTCATCACCACTCTTCTCACTGTTGGAGACATCCCATCAGGTCTTTGCAGTCAAACATTTGCACCATATAAGTTTAAAAAATTATAACACATATACCAAAAAAAAACAATAATATACACAAAACAAAAAAAAAACAATTTTTTACCTCCATCATCCCAAAAGTTGCTTTTTGGAAGAGGAAGATTTGGGTTACCTCTGAAATCGGTCCTGGAATATGGCTATTCCTCCACCATAACGAGTTGGTGTGTCAACCATACAAAAAATTATGGTTTGTATGACATATGCTGACCACCTCATGTGCAAGGCATCAAATTGCTCCATCGATAATTCGAGGATCCCATGTTGCTCTATGGCCACTTCCGCCCATTGAAATTGAAACAATGGTACTTGTTCTAAGAAGAACGATACCAGAATTGAACCATATCCAAACTTATTGAGATAGTTATTTTTGGACTTGGTAACTCGTGTCTTCATTTTCGCCAACATTCCTTCTGACCAATTGAAAATGGTAGGTTTCATATAGTCTATCGCATGTTAAAAGTGAGTTTTAGTAGCCTCATGCAGAGTTTGTGTCCTAGCAGTACGTGTAATGTCCTACAAAATTATCTTCAAAGGAAATTCATTTACTATCACGATATCATTTTTTCTGTTTGATGACTTACACGCTTTTGGGCAATGTCTGGCAAGTAACATGTCCACGAGATTCTCCAATGACCCGGGTACCTTATAACTAGATCCGATCCCCTCTCCACAATAATCCATTGATAAAATATATGTAAGAGACCTCGATCTCTAACTCTTTGTCGCCAATGATAAACCTTTCATGACTAGTATCTCATATACTTATCAGATATTGTAGCAATTTTGCTGTGATCTCAAATTTGGCACCTGGAAAAACTTCAGGAGCCCATTGTTCCTGAAGGCATCTGTTGTTCCTTGAGAAACAATTCCTTGCTGTGTATAGGAATCCGTGCTCAAGACATTAAAGATTATGTCACAAAATGTATGTCTGTCTTTGTTTATTAAACCTTCAAATTTTAATAATATATTTCCCAAATATCAAATCTTTACAAGTTCTGCAATGCCATATTCCCTTTATATTGAAGTGAGTGAATGGAAGACGAAGAAAGAAAAGGATTTTAATTTGCCATGCTGCTTAAAACAGAAACTACCATTATAAAATCCTGAAGAAGTGAGTAACAAATAAGCTAAAATAGAGGAGCGCCCATTAAGGATGTTTAACTCTTAGATACATAAATATCAAAAGACCTGCTGCTCAAATCACTCTACTTTATTCACAGATATGGAAATGAAATGAAAACCAAGAAAACTCTTCAACACAGATGGAATAATGGAAACTTGCAAAACTTTTCATTCATTCAATATTGTTCAGTACAAAATTAGCCTTCAAGGTCCAAAACTCGGAACCTTCTTTTTCCTTCAAATTGTATTTAAATACAATATGACCCAAAATGGTTTCCAGTTATAAAACTGATTCCAACTAACTCTAACTGCTTAACTACTCACTGTAGTGGAGGTACATGCCTCGGAAACATTCTATTACATTTACATGACTTCATTTAAAACATAACAAAAGATGATAACTCCTAATCTAAGGGAACTGATGTTCCTGAAATAGTGGCTGACTCAATGACTATTTGTGGCTGAACGGCTACTTGTGGCTGTTTGGCTGGAAATCCCTTTTCTGTGTCAATAGAAAATTTCTTGCATTCTTTCCAGAGTTTATCCTGAGTCGTCGGAGCGTTCTTATAACGATGATATTCCAGTGTAAACTCAACAACCTGACTGTGAGTAAGATTACCTGTGAACAATGTCTTCACCATCCATAGCAGAAGGAAATGCCTTTGTAAGAAATTAAATACCATTTCTCCCTTCAAAACCTGTGTCTTCTCATGCCGGCCATCTACTCTTCTCTTTGCAAATATCAACTGTTCTTCATAGAATTTCCAGGACATAATCTCCCCTCTCTCTGTCCAACATGAGGGCAAACCTGTTCTCGTCAACTTGTCAAAAGATATATCAAATTTCTTAATGATCTCTTTAATTCCCTGTAACCGCTTCTCTGAGGCCTTTAGAAGGTCGTTTTTGATAATCATTTTATTTACCTCCTCAGCATAGAAGTACCTATCCTGTATCCCTATATCTCTTAACTCTTCATCTGTCTTGGCATTAATAAAATTTATGAATTTTCTGGCCCAATTTGATCTTTTAATAGTGGCCTGCTTCTCCGCTAATAACTCTTTTTCATGCTCTGAAACAATGTTTTTTTCTCTGGAAATTATGTTCATGAAATCCCATTTTGACTGCATCTCTGAAATGATCTCGTTCTAGATGATATCCTTAGCTTTGATAAGGGAAATATTTCCCTTCAATTTCGCCTTGAGCTCTTTGATCTCATCCTCAGCTTTCTGTAGCTTCTGCTCATTCTCATGTGCTTTTCCTTCCCATCCTTGCATCATCTTGATAACTGTGGCCAATTCTGACTGGGGTTGTTTACAATATCTTTCCGCCATCTTTAATTTTGTGTTTAGCTGAACAACCTGGGCTTGAGGATCAGCTCCACCTGCAGAAAAATCAAAAGTACAAGTATGGTTCTCAATTTGATTCTGTAAGGTTATAGCAATCTGCTTTACCTTATTGAGTTCTTCGTCCTTCTTCATCAACTGCTGTCGTAATTCCTCTTTTTCCTTTTCAACCTCAGCTGCTTCGGCCGCCAATGAGTGCTCTGTAGCTGGCAATTTCAATTTTTTCCTTAATGAAGATATTTCTGCTTCTGCACTTTTCATAAGTTTTTGAATTGCAGCTTTATCATTTGGATCCACGCCGATTTTCATAATGATCTTCTTCAGCTCTTCATTCTGAGTTGTTAATGCCCTGGCATTAGCTTTCTCCATTTTGCATTGTTTGATGACCTTTGCAAGCATATTTTCAGTCTTGACTGCTGTAGCATTGGTCCTGCTCAAATCATTTACAATCAGCTGACCTGTCTGCATGTGAAGATTCATTTTGTCCCACAAGGGGATTTTTTTAACATCCATGACTATATTTAACTCCTTAAAGCTGCCCGAAGGTCCAAGGGACATTCCTGTCGGATGTGACAGAGCCATCTTAAACTACTCTTTCTCCAGATCCATCACAATCAATAATCTAGTTTGGTCAACCGGTATATTGTGCTCTGCTTGTGCTTCTATATTGGCCTTTATCCTTTGGTTCCTTTCCTCAATCTGTGTGAACACTTGCTTCATGGAAGGAGCCTTCTCCAAATGAAGTTCCTGTTTATTAGGAGATGAGGGGCAATCTTGTTCTTCATTGACCTGGAGAGTAAAACCAGGTGAATTGGAGGAATGGTCTTCTGCTAGTTTGGTCCTTTTTTCCTCTCGAGGCTCCTCATCATCGATATCAATAACATCCTCCCTACCTCTTTTGCTCATTCTTTCCAAAATTGCAGGTGTTTGAATATTGGTCTTTGATGAACTTGACCCTCCTAGATTATCCAGTTTCTCCAAATCAGGTTTACTTACATGAGTAAAAGCAGCATACCCATTCTCAACCCTTTTCTGAGAAATTATCCCATGTGGATCATAGGGCCATTTCTCTCCCAACAACAACTGCATTCCTTCCAATATTTTTGATACTTCTTCAAAAGCTTGTCTTGTGTTAACAAAAAAAGGGTCTACACTCATAGGCAACTTGTACATTAATCCTTTCTTCATGGGGCAGAAAATGAGCTTGATCTACATTAAGACTTTGCCTTATAAATTCCAGGGCAAAAAGTCTCATGGGAACAAAGGTTGGGAGCCTATAGGGCTCAATACTAACTCCATACAGCCTTATCTCAGAGTAATCTTCAAAAACAAACCAGTCTCCAAATTTACAATTGGGTCCTAACTGTAGGAACTCCTGGGCCTTTGGCAGAAAGCATGGAGGAAGAGTTCCATTCAGAATTTTATAAGCAGTAGACATGAAATGGTCAGCAAATTCAAACAACCCGGCTTCGTTCTCTTCTTTTCTAACCATATCGGTCCAAAGCAAAACTGACTGCTTATTCTTATTACTATCCATTATATTTAAACCAACACTCATGAAATCTTCAACATTTTGATATAAAAATAAGTAGACTACCAATGATGGAAATCTGAAAAAACCTGTTAGAGGGAAGGCGATCAATTAGGAGTTTACTACTTCTTGCCAAAAAGATGGGATGTCTAGCACCACACCTAGTTTCATCATCAGAGTGAACATTTCCAAGACTGCTTTATCAATTTCGTGATCATCATCTCTTCCCAAAATTTCCGTAATGCAGCTAAGAACTGGCCTATACTGAACATTGAACGCCTCCAAACTGAACTTTCCTGCTTCAAATTGAGTTTTCTCTGGACTTGGTATCAAAAACGACATGCAGCGATTAAACTCTTCATTTGAAAGCTCCTCGAAATACTGAACCAACGAATCTTCGGAGAACTGCAATGGAGACTCATCTTCTGGAAAACATAATGCTTGACGCATTAATTGTGTTGAAACCTGCAAGATATTTTCCCCCTGAGAATTCATAACGAAACACTTGCCAGGGTACATGGACGAAACTAACCAAGAAATGAATTCGGTGAAGAAATGAGTTTTCGGAACACAAGCAGACAACACACCCGAACTTTTCATAGCAGAGAACACAGGGGACTTGTCAGTGTTCAGGGTTACTTGGTAATGCAATAGAGGGTGGTTGACGGATGACGCGGTATCATGAACATCCTTCTCGCTATCCAGGAGGGGACTGAGACTTGATGAACCTGACAATTATGTTCGCTTGGCCATGGCTGACAGGAATTTGAAAGAAATTCGGGAGGCAATGGATAATGCAAAGGTGGTGGGACGTGGTTAAACAGGGCAAACAGTCACAAATAAATCAAAACAGGACGGAAAAACCCCTTTTATAGACTACGAAAACCATAATAAATGCAGGGGTGACGTGGAGAAACAATTGACAGCGAATGAAAACTGTCTTCCATCTCGGTTGATGACGTCATGCGGGGGGTCTGTGAGTACGGCGGAGAAGTTTGATCCATACCCCCCGTAATCAATCTAAACCGTTGATCACAACATTTCCCAAATTTGACCAGTCAACTGCGGGGGGTCGGGATTTGATAACCGACGGCCTAATTCACCCCCCGCAATAGCATATCCGAAAGCTTCTTTGTATGATTGTGACTTCCGCTCCGGAAGTTGCTCGGGTCTTAACCTTAAAATATGTATATATCATCCTAAGGTTGACGACCGCTTCATGTATATAAATGAAAATGGAAATACATTGCATTCCTCTCTTTTTTATGCTAAAGTATTAAAAAACTTCATACTATAGCATATTTTCGAATTTTTTTTATTTTTTCTTTTAAAATTTCAAAATGAAATATAAAAAGGATATGTAGATAATGATCCACAACAGCATCTAGGCAGGTATGGTCTTGCATGGCCTCTCGTTCTTCTGCCTCATGCTCTCTTTCCTTCCACTCAATAACCATTTTGCTGGATTATTTTTTCCTGCCAATTACAATCATTTAACCCATCGTCAAATCCTTAAGCATAAAAACTTATTTGCGATGGTGATTTTGGGATTTTGCTTTTTTGTTTTTCTTACTCGTTGTGCTTTAACGTGCTTGTTTATAAAACAGGTGGGCCGATCGGCATGGTGCCTCTACAGAAAATCCTGTATCGGTGTGAGTCCAAAGATGGTACCCGAGATGATCTCTGATGAAAATAAACTTAAAAAATCTCCCCAAAAAACTTGAAATAAACCTTAAATTGTTAAAAGTGGGCATCAATTTGAATAGAGCGGGCATGGTTCTTACCTGGTGTAAACGGTTCGACAAATTACTTCTTGGATCAGTCGCAATCCACTCTCGAAGATCAATGTAAAATGATGTAAAAATGCTCCTCGAATGACTTGTAAAAGTAAAATGATAAAATGTTTTTAATTTTTGTTTTTATAACTTTTTAAAGTCATGGTTAGGGTTTTTATCAATATTTTAATAATTTCTTCCTTAAAAGAGATAATGCGTTCATTTTTTTGCAACCACGGGATAAAATATTAATGGATAAATCCAAAACGAGTTTTGGTTGATTACTTTTTCAGACTCGGTAAAAATAAATGAAAAATTCACCTTTTTGGAGTCACCTTTAAGATATTTTCTGACTCTTGAAACATGAAAAGATTGTCGAGTACTTGATGTTTTGAACTCATTAAATAAAATGAAACTTCGTTTACCAAGTATACGTTTACACATTTTTCTAGTTGGGATGAACTATTTATGAAAAATGAATACCTTAGTTAATCATGACTAAAAGGTTCTCTCAAACATTGTTTTCTACCTTTTATGGTTTGAGAGGCTATCTACAAAAAGGTACCTTCGGAGTCGTGTCGTCGATATGTTCAAGAGCAGTCCCTTATTTGGTTCATTCATTTCTTGATTCTCTGTTCCAGTCTTGATTCAAAACCATATTGTTTCCTCTATCTTGTTTTGATGATGAGGGATACATCATGGCCCCCCTGTGACAGATCACTTCATGTCAACTTGAACTCAATATTTGGGAAGTTGATCTAGAGACTGCCTTTCAGTACCTTAGAGCTTGCATGCCCTAATGGCAAGTTCTTTGCATTCGACAATAGGTTTGTATATTTAGCCTTCGATCAAGTGAATTCATGAATGTTTGACTTTAGTTCCTTATTCACATCTTGTGATTTGTACTGATGGTACCTTGAGGACCATTGTCATTATTGGTGGTTCCTCTCACGCATGTTAACAATTTACATCACTGACTGGTAATCAAGCGATTTTCTGGCATGTTGGAATTCATCTCATTCATTCGCATTCTCAAATATGTACTTGATTCGGTCGTGATGGAGCGCAAGACCCTGGGTTTTGTTTTATAAAGTCTAGGTTGTGAGGCGATATGAGTTATTCATAACTATATACATGAATCTTTTGGATGGATAGCTGCGACCATATTGTGAGTCCACATTTGTGATCCTTCTCATTCTGGATGGTTGTTCCCATACCATGGATCCATTTACATGATATTTTTATGGATGGTTGTGTCCATACCTTGTGTTCATGTATCTATATCAAAGATTTTACTTATGTATATATCTATATGCTTGATTCGCGTGTTTTCAAATGACGGTCCTTGTACGTACTCATAAAGAATTTCAACCCGCACTCTCATTCTGCCTTCATGCTTTAGGGGGCATCTGTTACACATCATTTTGTCACTTTCCTTTTACCCTACGTTCCTAGATCTTTTAGAACTCATACAATGGTCCCTGTGTACTTCTCCCATCATGGATCACATGCCCTTGGATCCCACAAAGTCTGAAGATCAATTCCCCTTTGACTCATTTCTGGAGAATATCCCTAAAAATATGCTTTTTTGGAGTGGTGCGACCATCCAGTGTTTCACTAGTGCTTATGGAAAATCCTTAGCCTATGATCGACGCTAGTATGGACCCCATACTCATGTTGATCCACTTCTGGAAGTGTTTCATAAATGGAATCGAGGCTTCAAGTCCTAGAAGCTTCAAGAGCGGAGGGCTGGATGTTTGTTGATCATGATATAGTCGAGATTTCCACTTTGGGCTTCTTGTTCCTACAAAAGAGGAACCACTCAAGGACATAAAGCCTCCTTCCATCTTATGAGGATCCATGTCCCCTCCTCCCATGGCTACAAAATGATCCCTTTCCACATTCCTCTGCTAGTAGAGAAGGAGAAAGAATAAAGGAATAATCTGAAGATTTCTTTAGCTATAGAAGGAGAGAGTTGATATCATTCGCCTCCTTGTGTTAAGATTGGAAAAGAGTGTTTTGGAGACGTGCTTGGATTTAGACATGTAAAAGGAGAGCTTCGACATCAAGGAGAAGGTTGTAACTCCCATTTATCATCATCAATAGAATACAACTGGTTTTTACTTTCCATTTTCATTTGTTATTATGATGCAAAGTCTAATATTCCTTGATCTGTTAGATATATTTCATTCAATATAAGTATTATCTGTTTTATCTCATTTTGTATTGTCTTATGTCTCTTGCCACATGTATTGATGTTAAAGAGGAACAAGGAAGATGATCTAGAGAAAAATGTAAGTGGATGCACTCCAAAGGAACAAGTAATCAACAAAAGTTTAAGGTAGGTACTCCTATCATTTATTTCTAATTGAATCTCTAGGAAAGTAGAAGCTTGTTTGTCTTGTTTGTTGCTAGACACACTCTAGGGCTAGAGGGATCATCTCTGCCCACAGAGAGGATTTACCTTGACAACAAGATGGATTTCACTTATGGTCCTGTATATAATTACAGAGTCTTTATTACAAAATTTGGATGTATATTGGGAACATTTGTACATCATAGTGGTGGCTATCATTAGACAGATACGGGCCATCATGGCCCGTTTTATATGGGGTAACTGGGAAGGGCATGGCAAGTATCATTTGGCATGTTGGGATAATATCATTTTTACGAAAGCACAGGTTGGTTGGGGACTACTCGACATTGAGTTATTTGAAAAGGCTCTTCTGTTCAAATCATTGTGGAGCAACCTCAAGGTACAAGGATGCTAGAGGGAGATTAACGTGCACAAGTATTTAAAAGGGAGGTCTATTGAATAATGGTTCCATAAGGACACCCTAGGGAGCATATCTAGGTCACACATTTGGTATAGCTTTAGAAATATCAGGCCACTTTTTCGGCAGCGATTATGTTGGGCTCTTGGGGGAGGTTGTGGTACCTTTATTGGTATTGATAACTATGGGGGACTGAGGGGCTTCATCCTTTGAGTAGGGAGCTAGTACATGTGCTATTAGTGCGAGTATATTTTTATTATTTCCAGGTCATCAAACAATGGGTGGATTCCATGACCATTTGGTGAGGACATTCATAGCTAGGATTGGGTGGTGTCTCGGACATTGAATGGAGCAATGGCCATTCAACACTCTGTTCGAGGGGATCACCTGACTAGCGGGGGGCACTCTTGTGTGTGAATGTGTTGTGACTCATGAAACTGACAGTTATGTATACACATATGTTTGAGGTAGAATGTAACAAAGCTGGTTCAAGAATATTTGGAAGATAAACATCCGAGTGTAGACTATACCTTTTTATTGCCTTGTGTGGCGTAATAATAATCTCACTTAGTAAAATTTGTGTAAGATGGGTTTCTCGGGACCGGGTCGGTGATTTTTATGTGTTAGGGAGTGGGAGGACAATGTACACTTATTCTACAAGTGTATTGTATCTATTCTGGTATGGGAAATTGTATTTAATCATATGAAGCTTGTGGATACCATTTATTGTGCAGGATGGTGGATGGACACCGGGACTCGACTGGGCTCTATTTTATTTTACTTTCATTGGTTTATATGCAATGTTAGGAATCAAATTATTTTCCAGGATAGGCCCATCCATCCTAGTCTAGTTGCAGAAAATATTATCCCATGCAGCAAGGGTGTTAGGCCTTTGGCCTCACCCTCGCAGGACTTATATATTTGGCTGAGACCACACTAGATGGCATACCCAACTAGTTTTTTTACTGAGCTGTGGAAAATTCTCTATACGGCTGTGGGGTCTGGATCAAGCTTGACAGAAGCTGACACTACAAAATTAACTGGAATGGTGGTCAGGGCACTAATACAAGGGTAGCAGTATTGGCACTATGGAGCTTATTGTGGTTCACGAGAAAACTATGTGTTGACAAGATGACTGTATTTGGAGACTCACATGTGCTAATAAACTATATGAAGGATACAAATTCGCTAGCTATTCCACATATGATACATTGGTTCAACAGAATCAGAGGTTTGCATGACTCGTTTAGCCAGATTGATTTTTTTCATGTCTACAAGGAGAATAATGTTGTGGCTGACTGTCTGTCAAAGCTGGGACTTGAGAAATATTTTGGCTTTATGTACTATCATTTGTTCGAGGATGGTATCATGCAGGCACAGGGTTTTGTTCTATTCCACTGAGTTGGACTTGGGATTACATCATACTTTTGGTCTATGTTATTAGGCCAGTCTGATATATTGATGATGCTTGGTGGCTCTAGTTACTTTTCTGATAGCCTCGGATATCATGGATGGTTTTGTTATATTTAGATTTCACTATGATTGGTATTTTGTCTTTTTGGGGTGCACCTATGCCTCTCTGACTGTTTTTTGTTTATTTTGTATTTGGGATGGGTTCCATTTATTTTTTGGGTATATTCCTGTGTGTTTGTTGTTTTTTATGATGTTGGTATGATACTTTTCGACTTATATGAACAATTTCAATGGTACAATATATACACCAGTAATTTTTTTCCTCTAATTTTTTTTTAAAATCTGTGTACACAAGAGGAACCTCCATTGACACTATTCCTACTAAGGTAATAACCATAGATAATTACCACAAATAACAATGTCTTTTAAAGTTGTATATTATATGAAAAAAATTAAAAATTCATTTGTGAATTATTTTATGGTTCTTGATCTTGATCCTCATCCAGGTTAACTAATACATTACAATAAAAATTTCTCAACTAAAAAGAGACAATTACTCCCATCCAATTTGGAAACACAACCAATGAAATAATAGACATTAAGTTTTGAATTGAGTTTGAATTTTTGTGTAAAAGATTCGAGACAAGCTTGAAAATCATAACCTAGATGCGGAGACCCTCAAACCCTTTTTTCCCTTGCATTTCAACTTCAAATGCCATCTTTTCTGAGAAAATGCCATGTTTTCTTGCTCAAACAAACTTTTTTTTTAAGAATATAAATTTAAATTAAATTATTAAATGTATTTTTATGATGACAATTTTTTTTTTTAATCAGATGAGTAATATATTTTCCAACATCTTGCTCACAGCTAGACCTAATTTTTTTAGAATGTAAACTTAAATTAAATTATTAAATACATGTGGTTTTTATGATGAAAATTTTTAAGCTTACTTTTAGTAATTTGAGCAATACATTATCATAATTTTTTATAAAGTTTATATTTTCTAGAGATGATTCTAATTATTTAGAATAGGGAATTTGGTCATATTTATAATTTTCGATACATTAAATTTTAATTTGAAAATGAGGATACGTAATTTCTAATATAGTCTGCAAATAAAATAGAACAAGAGAAAATAAATAGAATAAATAAAAAATATTTAGACTTAGTATAATTTGATTTATGGAAAATGAAGTTAAGAAATTTATTTATAAAAAAGAATTAGATAAAATGTATACTATAGTTTAAAATTAAATTTTATTGAAATTAATCTTCTCATAATGTTCAATTTTTGGATTATTAATTATGATGAATATCAATTGTACATTTAATTACTACTTTATATTGTGTTTTTCTTTTAAAAAAAAATCAATTTTATATGTTTTTTTTTAAATATTTAAAAAATATATATGTTTTCTTTTAGTTTTTATAGACAACTTGCAAATACTTTAATAATTAACTTGAATAACCAATATGTCATCTTAAAAAATAAAAAGAGAAATTCTCAATATACATATTAACTATATTGGAAACTTAAATAAGAATTTTTAATTTATTGGAGTTTTTTAATTTATTGTGTTTTATGTTCCAAACTTGTAATTTACAGACTGCCAGCTATGTGAAATCTAATCAATTTAGTCAATCTAATTGACTTTCATACTTTTATCAAAAAATTATAAATTATAATTTAATGTTTTTATGAAGTTTTTTTTAAGATATTTATATATTTTAATTTTTTGAAATATATATATATATATATATATATATATATATGTGTGTGTGTGTGTATGTGTGTTTTTAACTTTTTGTCTTTTTTGGTGATTATATATATATATATATATCAAAAGTTTAGGATTTTTTTTTAATATTTAGTTTATTCTTGGACCTCTACTTCTTTTAAATAAATTTTCTTTTTAACTTTATTTATTTTATATTTATATTTTATTTTAATGGCTATAATCACAATGTTATCTTGGTACTAACTTTTTTTTTGGTCTTTCATGTTAATGTTGTATTTTTCACCATACGAAGTTGTTTATGTTCTCAAATTATGGATGTATATATATGAAGTTTGTGATTTTAGATTTTTTTTAGTACATTTGTTTTGTTATTTTCTTAATTTCTCATTTATTTTTTTAGTGTATTTTTGGATTAAGATTATACGAGGCTTTTATATATATATATGTATATATATATATATATATATATATATATATATATATTCTAATTTTGGTTTATTTTCTAATTTTGTTTTAGTGGTTGTAATGACAAAGTTATCATGGCCACATTTTCTTAATTTCCATGTTAATGTGGCCTTTTTCTTATCCATTTTTGTTCTTAATTGTGATTGTACATATAGAATGTTTATAACCTTTACAATATATTTTTTTCTTTGGTACATTTTCTTTGTCACTTTCTTAATTTTTCTTTTTTTTAAATGCATTCATGAATTAGGGTTATATAGAAAGGCTTAAGACATTTATCTTGGAAATTTTTGGAGCATTTACTTTGTTACTTTATTTCTTTTTTAAGTGTATTATTGGATGAGGACCTCTTATTTTAGGTATACTTTCTTCTTTATTTAATCTATTTTATATTTATTTTTTTAGTTCTTGTTTTATTCTTCATTTTTTGTTTTAATGGCTATCATAGCAATGTTATCACACCCACAATTTCGTGTTTTCCATGGTAATGTCGCCTTCCACTTATCAACATGACTTTAGTCATGTTCCTTTATGCCTATAACTTCTTATGAACAATTCTAGATGGACTAATCTAAGCTTTCCCTCATGTGCAAACAACCTTAAATGATTTTCCATAGCTTTACATATATCACAATGCACTTCTTCAAACTCAATGTTTTAAGATGGAAACAAGCTACAATATGACATCACCCATGTTATAGTCCTCCCTCTATCACTATGAATAATTTTTTTCTTCAAGGAAATCACCACCTATTATTATAGGTATCTCTATATATGGAGGGAATGACATTGATGAAGGTTTAGGAAGATAGAAGAAAGAGTTGATTATGCAGGATTTAGTGTCATGGCATAATAAGTAGCCACCATTTCAAGCTGAGTGTTAATTTTGAAAACATTTACAGCTTGATAGGCTTAGAGGGCCTTGGATTAGTTGACATAATATGGGAGGGATATTTCTCATCGATGTTTTCTTTTGTTAGTAAAAAAAGAAGCATATAATCTCATCAAATAAGAATGAAATTACACTTTTCATATGTGAAAATGCATTCCATAGAGAAAACTGAGAAAATAACAATAAAACATCTAAAAATAAATAAATAAACGGCCAGTGTAGAGACTATTTTAGGGGGGCTCTTGCTACAAATTTCATAAAAAAATTAAACCATAGAGTTTGCACAAGAAGAAAAAAAACCCTAGGCTTAGAATAGAAAACCTTGCTATAGAGAAGCTACAGGAATGAAACCCCCAAATACAAATAGATTGAGAACAATCTATAAAATGAGAAATTGACCTAAAGAGTCCATACATGGGCCTGGAATTGGGAAAAAAAACATTACATGAGTAAGGTGATGAAGCTTAACAACATTAAGACTAATGTTGCAATAATACTGAAGCCTGGAAGAGAAAAAACACCACTAGCATAGGTGACAATAGCAGATTAACGATCGTTGGTAATGAGATGACCTGCAGATACACCACAATGGAGAATGGGGGGTAGAAACCCACCAATACCATAAAATAAAGTTGAACCTAAAATGAAAGAACAAAACTAAATGCAACAACAATAAACTAGGGCCAAAATGCAAAGAGTGACGAACCAAATGACAATGATGGAAGGCACTAGGCAACAACATCAGCAAGCAAGAAACACCACCAAAAACCCCGAAAAGGGCGCAAAAACAAACATAATGGAGCCACACCCAGACGGTGAGGCACGCGATCTAAAAACCAATTCATGATAGCGGGGGAAGGAAACACAAAAAAGAGGGTATCAACAACCAGGGTTCCAAATGCCCAACACTCTCCCCCAACAATGCCTCCCCTAGTTTTCATCAATGTTCACTTTAAGGTTGGCATTAATCAATCTACTATATCAACTTGGTCACTACCTGCTTTTTTTTTTCAAATCCCTTACCATATGTTGGTCATAACTCTCCATTTACTAATGTTGATTTCTCTGATACATTCCTTATGCCTGCCCCCCCAACCTTAGAGTAAATTTTATGTGATTTATAACATTGTTAATGGCCCTTAATCCTTTAAGCCTTCCTGAAAGACTAAAGTGCCTTATTTTCCTCCCTTGACCTTGACCAATGCATTGATACATCCATCTTACGATACAAGACTTCATAATGTTAACCGCATTCATATGTGAGGCCAATGTCACTTATAAAGGTTTTATATTATGATTTTAGGTCATGTTCATTTCCAATGAGCCTTTGAGATTCATTTATGGTATAAATCCCTTATTTTCTTCCCTTATTTTTGGTTAATCCCCCATACCCACATCCAAACTATGCAAAAGTCTTCTATTCATGTGGTAGAACACAACCCCTCCATTTTTGAATTATGTACTTCAAATAATGGGGACCCTTTCTACAAAATTTTTGGCTAAACACCTTTTAGGATTTTGATTAAGTTAAATATCCTACATTTTTTGTCATTTTTCATATTCCTCGGAATTTTTTTTTTATTGTTTCATTGAATTTGGTTTTTTATAAGCTTTCCAACGATACTTGTTTCACTTCATTTGGGCAAACGGTTTGTAAATGACACTTCTTTGAAGTTTTGATCATTTTTCTTGCTTGGGTTGAAAAATGTATAAAGTGTAACAATATTTTAATTCTCGTAGTTAAAATAGTGATTCATTCTAAATATTAACTTTTTGTTCATTTTTATTAATTTTCCATTTTTTAACGGTCCTACAAATGGCCGAGCTAAATTATCCAGTGAGCTAAAACACATTTCAGGATCTTGTTAATTTACTCCAACTTGTTATTTTAAAACAAATTGCCAAACCCAAAACCCCAAATTTGCAAAATGGCTTGAGTCTAATTTGTAGGATGGTTAATCCCTTATGGGCCCCACTTCACAATACATATATTTAAAAAACGCCAAAGTATAAAAACTTGCCATGAAATGCATCGCACATCGCATATCGCAATGTTTTTAAAATCAAACATAAACAATCTTTAAAAAATGTTGAAACTCTGATGCAATTTGGTTTATACGATGGGTTAAGTGTTTTTAATATAAGGTTTTATTATTCTCCTTATGACTCCCGTGACCTCACCCTCACCTCACTCATCCTCCTCCTCACTTCCTCACGTCATCACTCCCTCACCTCACTCACCCTCCATTAACACTCTTTATCCCTTATAATTCCCATTCACTTACCTCTCCTCCTCCCTTCTCTCTCTCACGTGAATGTTTGATTTTTAATTAAAATATATAATAAATATTGTATTTTTATTATAGTTTTATATTTTAATTATAATATTTTATTATGATTTTAATATAAATAATTATAATATTAATTAATATATTTATATTTTAAATAAATTTTAAATCATTTATTTTTATTAATTAATTTTTGTGTATAGTAAATTTAGATTAATAACATAATTGTAATTAATTAGCATTAATAAATTAATAATGATAATCTAATTTAAGATTGAAATTTAATTTAAAATTTCTAATTTTTAGCTCAAGCAACAGAAAATTTCAAATTTCTTGCAATTTTAATACACCAACTTTGAAAGCTCATAAATAGAGTTTTACTTGGCCAAATGAGGCCCAGGATGGCTCATTAAATAGATAAAATCATGGAGAACATTTATGAAGTTGTTTCATTTCCATATTTGATAATTTATTGGGTCTAAAATTTAGCAGAAGACCATGCTCTAAATTTTTAACAAAATAAATTTTCTGAGTTTTATTTTCTACATTTTAATTTGCCCACAACTTCTTATGAGTGCAGATCCATTTGTATATGTTCTCTTTGGTTAGTTATATAAGCACATACATCAAAAGAAAGCTTATATTTCCTTTAAATTATTTATTTAATTAAGTTTTAATTGGATTTATTTTAATTTCTAGATTTAACATTTTGATTTTATTTTTACATTTTAATTTTGTTTTTTATTCTTTTTTTAGGAAAACAATTGAGGAGATGAGAAGAAGAAGATCTCAATCAATGAGAAGGCTCCAACAATTGAAAAATATGATTTTGAATCAACCAAAATTGATGGAGCAAAACCATTCTTCAAACAAAATTTCCTATGAAGAAATCCTTTTGTTAATTTTATAAATAGCAGATATCAAAATGTAATTAGGGGATTCTCTCCTCTGCAATTCTGAAATTCTTGATGGCACTATTGTCTAACAGATTTAGAGGTGTAGGGTGAGAGGAGAGGAATATCGGATCTGGATATTATTGAGGTTTTTGTTTTACATTCTAAGTTATGTATGATGAACAAAGTCTTGCACTACTGTAACTCTGATTTTGAAAGTAAAAGTTTAGGCATTGTAAAAGACTATTAGAGACCGGAGCTAGAGAAATGGACTTAATAAATTGGTATTTATAATACTATTAATTTTAAATGCTGGTGTCATTTTATGATAACAGGAATGTGTTAATTTACTTGCCCACTTGTGCACTTTTCTCGGTATGAGTAATTTGCCTTAATTTATGTTTTTATTTGTCTCTACTCTTATGGGTTGAATTCTAATTTTTGCGTAACTATTTACTCAAAAATCTATCTTATAAAACTGTTTTATTGAATAGTGATATGCTATGAACTATTTCTGCATGTTATTGTTTAATTATTCAAGTCACTGAAATAATCAATATCATTTTGAGAACTACTTCCTGAGCGTTGTTGATTGTTTATTTCAGTTAAGAAGTATCCAAATAGAATGTGTTTGGTATTCACAATATCAGTTAATTGAACTACTTCGTTAGCTTGATATTAATTTAAAATAAACATATTTAAATCTCAATTATTTAAAACATCTTGCTCTTAGTTGGGATAGATCTATATCTGCCTAATTGAGATAGGATTAAAATAGTTTCTTTTACTTGCATATTAGAATAATATTGCATTTAGATTAAATTCTACCTCCTTAAAAAGTCCTCTTTCCGAAAAGGCAGAACTTTAATTGTGGCTTGGCTAAGCCCAAATTAGGTTAAGGATCATTTTCTTGTCCGATCGGCAAGAGAAATGATCTAATATCTCTTTCCCATTTGTAGATAAAAGTCATATTTTAAGCCAATGGAGATTGAGAGAAGGTAACTGGACCTAGTTAAACAAGTCAGAGCCACCATTCCAAATGGAAAAGGAACTGCTTTAATGACTGGACCGGGTGGTCATCCCCCATGTTGTTATAGCGAATTTCGAGGCCTCAACATGTCCATATCCATCTTTTAGGACAAAGATACTCTTTAAGTTTCTATGGTTTGGTCATGGCCCATTAGATCAAGAAACTTAAGTTATGGCGAAAATACCTCGACTTTTCCTTACCATTCTCTCATACTCAACCTCTTCCTTATCCCACTTTAAGAATGATGATATCCTAAACAAGGCATGTTATGTGGTTTGAGGTGTTGCTTGTGTCTCTTGGTTCCTAGAAGATTCCCCTAGTATCTAAGGGCCTTATTTCCATACCATATACACTAAAAAATCCTCGAGACACATCCCTACATTTAAAAAAATTATAGAAACAACTATATTTCACTTAGAGGTAAGACATCCTAAATTTATAAGCATCTCTAATGAGGAATCACACTAGTAGCTCGGTTATGACCTTAAAATTAATAATAATAATTTAATTATTATTTATTACCTTTTTAATAAGAATATATATATATATATATATATATATATATATATATATATATATATATAATGTTTATCTATTTAAAATGATAAATAATATATGTATATATTTAAATATTGTCGTTTTTCATGGATTTGATAGGAGCTATAGAATATAGTTAATATATTCCCCATGTAGTAAAATAAAATAGTTTCAATATTCACAGGTGTAAATTTATTTTAACCAGTAAGATTGTCGATTATGATTTCTTCTAGGGTAATAGTCATGGTCTGAGAAAACTTGTTCTACTAAAACTTAACAAGGGTCTGTTTGTTAATGAGTTTAGCCCTACGTTTTTTAAACTCTGTAAAAACGCAATTGTATTCCAAAGCACCACTACCATTACTAGCCTCAGCCAGTCTGCTCAGCCTCAATCTAGGATCTGTTTGTTTTCAAATGGCGTCTCTGCTCTGTCTCATCTTTTACGAAGGAATAAAAAAGGGAAGGTCTGGCATCAGGATTCTAAGTTTTATCTATTCGCTACAGTTCCATATACAGGATTTTTCTCAATTCAAAGAAGGAACATGGATACTTAGGGTGCAATGACAAAAGGAAAGGGAAGAAAAATTCACTTAAACCAAGTTGCAGAAACAAGCAAAAGAGGAAGGAAAACCAATCAAAAGACCCTTGAAGGCATAGAAAAAAACTATGAAACTGGAATTCCGATAGCTATTCAGAAAACAATTCAAGGCTGGGAGAGAGATACTGATGACGAAGAGGATAATAATGAGGACAGAATGGACTTCCTCTCAGACCCAGGTAGTACACGAGGGAGAGTCTCTCTTTTTCAAAAATTTGTTAAAACTTACTGGAAGATCAAATGCGTGCTTGCAAAAGAACTGATGAGTACACAGGAGAAACAACTAAATTCTTCCGTGATGTTTGAGTTCCAGCACATGAAACAAGACATGAGGGAAATGACAAAGGTCTAGTTTCAAACCAATAAAAGACTGGCAAGGATGGAGCAACAACTGTAAAACTTGCAGCAAGCAGAGATGCCAGGGTCAACTGCAAAGGACCCTGCAAAGGTTGATTCATCTAATGATTAACTCTCTTTTTTAAGATATTTTTGTATGTTTTTGGATGCTATTAGGCTTACTCTATGTTTTATAAGCAGTTTTTATGGACATAATCAAGGATTACTAGCTGTTATTAGAAGAAAGAAACAATACCAATTTTGGTTGGCATATAACTCTCTGAGGTGGCCAACAGACCTGGTTTCCTTCGGGCAGGTTGAGGCTACCAAACATCGCATCTCTTGTATAGCAACTTGCTCTTTACAAAATAGAAAATAGACAGGTCCTACTAAATTTACAAAAAAATAATCAAGGGACATCAGGGATTAAATCTCTTGAGGTGTGGAGTACTTTTCGAGTGCAATATAAGTTTTTTCATTCATTAAACTGTGTTTTTTAACATGTAAATGGATTCAACCCCTTGAAAATCTCCTTTAACACTTAGATTGTGTAGACTACACAACTTAAACTTATATTTCCAACAAATCTTTCCTAGATTTCGAATGATTGAAAAACATACTTAAAAGAAGCAAAAATGTAAAATAGTGAGATTACTTGAAATATTGTAATCTTGTATTTTTTTTGAAATGTTGTATTTATAACTCAAATTTTGATTTATTATTAATAATTTTAAATACCACATACTAATTTTATATTAAGAATTTAACAAATTACATATATCCATTTTATTATTCTTATTAGAATTTTTTTTTTTTTTTTTTCCTTTCAATTATTTATTCTCTTTGTGCATTGAAATATATATACTTTCCTTCTTTTTTATATTAAATAAATTAGGTAGTGTGGATATTTAAATAATTTACTTATATTCAAATATTTTAAAAAAGTATAAGAATTATTCATCTTCCCTACACTCAAAACTTAAAATATAATTTTTTTAATACTTTTAATTACTCTATTTTTTAACTCTAGTTATTTCACATTAATATCTAAATGTTTTATTTAAGTTTGAGAGTGAGAAATCTTTTTACAACATCTTCTAAGTTATAATGTTAACAACAAACCAAATGAACACAATCTTATTGATATTTTACAATACTTTTAATTAAAACCAACCAAATAAGTATATTCACTTTTGTTTTTAATTATAAGTTGACATTACTTCTTATTTAGAAAATATTTTATGTTTATTTAAAAGGGACATCTGTCAACTTGATACTCATCTCCCCATATTAGCATCCTCTCTCTTCAAAATAAAATAGTATATATATAATTTCAAATGAACACATGGAAATTGAGCATTGAAAGAATTAGACATTTCCCTTATACTTAGCTTTTAAAAAAGTAAGAAAAAATAAATATATTTTTTAAATAAATAATTAATATTCAAAATAATATTTACTACAAATATTTAAAAAAAATAATAATAACTAATTTGGAAACCAATCTAATATTTATAATTTTATTTTTTATTTTAACTTTTCCCTAAATCACTAATATATCTATTTAAATTTTGAATAAAAACTCCAATCAATAAAATATTAGACCAGTAGTGGGCAACCCAACTACTGAACCAATATGATAAAATATTTGGTCATGTAAAATTACAATGCATTAACTATTTCCCTGTGAATTTATTGCTTTGGATAGACTACGACCCCCGCGGGCACTCGTAGCCCAGCCGGTTCAATTGAATTCCAGGTCTAGTGTCCGCACTGTACGGCGGTGAAACAATCACATGTATACATGATATGTCGTGATAGGATGTATTGTTGGTGTGGTGAATTGTTGACCTGGCATCGCGAGGAGGATCCAGTCGGAGATGGTGGAGATGCTAAGTTCGTTCATGGAGCCTAGAAGCGTGGCATGTAAGTGGTTGTTGGGACAAGTGGCGCTGTGTGATTGCGCATTGTTGACATGATAGTGTTGCATCGACAGGAGACTTGCTTGGTTGGCTCGTTTAATTTCCAGAGGGGTCACTGTTTGGTGTGAGATCGATTGTTGTTGGAAGAGCCACGTGGAGCGTAGAGCTGTGAGAATTGTCTCGAAGAGTTGTTGCTTGTTTTTAGAAACCCCGTGGTGTGATTAAGGTATTAAGAGGAGCCGTGAAGTGGAGCTCGATTTGAAACCATAAGAACGGGCGGTGACACTCATACACTTAAAAGTTAACAGTGGGTCATGTGTTGGTATTTTGTGGTAGAGACTGCCATTGTGTTGATTCTGCGTTGGAGACAAGGCAGAGTCGTGTGAATAAGCCCTGTGTGGGAGGGCGTGGATTTGCGGAGTATAATCACATTGGAGGACTGTGTTGTGAACTGAAGATACTCTGTCTCTGTGTCTTGGAGGTAGAGTTAGCGATTGTTTCCACAGTTGCTCCGTTTTGTGAATCTTCAGCTATTGAGAGAAGTCATCAAGTCATTGTTGTTGACTGTGGCAGTGACCGTGTGTGGAGAGCCACATAGAAGGTCACGGTCCTGATTCGAGTACAATTAGTGGGATAATGTTGGACAGTGATCCTTTTTATCTGATTCGAGTACAATTAGTGGGATAATGTTGGACAGTGATCCTTTTTATGATGTTTTTTTGTTAGAGAGTTCATTCCGAAGTATTTTTCGGAATTGTTTTGAGTGTGATTTTTTTGAAGTTTTTTTTGTTTTTGGATTTTTGCTATTTAATTTCTCTAAAATCTCATAGGAATTCATTGAAAACATAAGTTTGATGGGTAACCTTGCACAATTAAAATGCTTTAGAAGTATTTTAGGGTGCTGAATCCATATATACAATAAAAAAAATACAATTTAAATAACATAAATCAAGATTTAAGCTCAATTTTTTTTAAAATAAACTACGTATTTTTAGGCCAAATAATATTTTTTTATTAAAATAGTATTTTTGCGTTGCAAGAATTATTCTATAAACCTAATGATATCACTGATGACCATGAATATCAGCTGCAATATATTCCACATGATCCTGCTATTGAAAGAGTTACGAGTTGATTATGAGAAAATGTGTAATCGGTTGAGCCAGGAATTTGTAGGAAATCTAGATGACAAATTTGAGAGTGCAACCAATACACGAAGCACACAATAGTGTGTTCAAAGGAACTAACAATTCTTATTCAAAGTCTTCTATTGAATCATATTTAAGAAAATTTAATAATGGAAATGTATTTGTTGAAAAATTTGAAATGAATTGATATTATCTTTAGTGTAACAATGAGCAATATTCAGTGTTCACTATTTGGAGTAAGAAAAAGAAGAAAGAAGATTGGAGAAACAAGTTCAAGAAAAAGTTGCATTATTATAATATAGTAAAAAAATCAAAATGAAATATTTGAATTATCTTGTAAGCCTAGTTAAGACTAAGACCAGGTTAATATAAAAATCTTAATAGAATACACTTTTAGTAAACATGAATAATTGATAATAGTAAACTTAAATAAGTAATAAAGATAACTTATGTGTACCATATTAATTTACATTTATTATTAATTTAGATTTATTACTTCAATCATAGCCATAGATGTCGTAATTAAACGAAGCATATTTTTTGTTCACCGCTTTTAGTAAAATTAAAATTTCACATGTCCTACATCCCCTTGAGTTGAAATAGATACACCTATAAGCATAAATATGGAAATTGTGTGTAGAAATACATGCAATCAATCAAGTTAATTCATTACATCACAGTTCAAATAATTTTGAACGAAAGGACAATGTGATATTTTGAGCTATGATACACTTGCTAAACTTTCCTATCTTCTAGAAGTCTTGGAATATTTACCATTTATCGACACAAATGTGCTTTTAATTGTCGTATATGCATTCATCCTTCAATCATGCTTCAAACTGCCTAAATTTTAGTCCAATTTTATGATAGATATTAAATATTTTGGACATCTAACTATCGAATTAAATAGTTGATTTTACTAATGCCTATTTGATATCTAAAATATTAGGTATTCTCTATATGTTTAGGGATAAAGAAATATGAACCATTCTTTTAGGAATCTGTTGCAAGACGTAAAGAAGAGAATTCCTTCCAAAGTGAATTCAATCCCCATATATATAATATCCTTTTGAAATTATGTCAGATACATTGTAATATATTTTGTTTAGAAGTTATATCAAAAAACAATAAAAATAAGTCGCTATAATAATAGTTAACTAAAATTTTATTACTTGAAAAAACACAAAAATAAAAAAGAATAGGCGAAAATTATAAATAAACTAAAGGCCAGCATATGTAGTAAGATAATTATCAATGAAATCATCGTTTAACCGTCTAAGTGTTAAAAAAAATCCTTCACCATTGCAACTCTCTCCAAGGTATTCCTTGATATGGTTGCAGCCATTATTAATCTTTGAATAACATGGGATGTCAACGATCAAAATGAATTACATACCAAAGACCATTTGACACAAGAATTACCAAAAACATTGATATGGTTGCAGCCATTATTAATCTTTGAATAACATGGGATGTCAACGATCAAAATGAATTACATACCAAAGACCATTTGACACAAGAATTACCAAAAACATTGGGCTCAATTTGGTTGTTCCTTTCCATTCTACATACTTAAATGTCATTTATCATTTCACATCGAACATCTTCGTGCCACCACCACTATATGTTCTTTCTCGATGTTCATTCACTGGTTCACATCATCGTGGAGGTATCAGCAGGACATTGAAGATTAATACATTATGCATGCTCTCCATAGTGATGACTATTAGCAAGAACCTTTTAAATGAAAAAAAATAAATAAAGGGTCTTTATCAAGAGAAAAATATGCATCAGCCTCTTCATTTCAGATTTGTATTAATCAATCCAAAATTAAGGTAGTAAAGGCATTGATTGAGTAAAAAGGATTGCTAAATCTAAATGGAACCTCAAGACAATAAAGGTAAAAAGGGATTCTATTTAACAAACATACTATAGTCAACTCCAAGAAAAAACGTCACTTTAAAGTTAATTACTATAGTCCACATGAATTTATTTAGTATTGTAAAATGTTACGTAGTATTATAACGATTCAAAGTTATAAAAGTTCTAAATCAAAATACTCAAGGGGTTTTAACAAGTAAATACCAGCATAGATTTATGCTTTAAGCATGGATCGATTAATTGTTTTGGTTACAAATTTATTTTAAAGTGTAATAATGTGTAATTTTTAACTATTTAAATTGTATTTTTGAATGTTATAAAGGTTACATAAAATGTTTGTTAAATAATTCATATTAAAATATTTTACTCATAATTTACATTGGATGTTTTATCTCTGTAAAATTATATCTCTATATTTTGAATGTGAAGTATCAACTACTAAATTAATTGTTTTGTTAATGGATTTTTAATTGTTTATTTATATGGTTATTGTTTTTTTTTTGCCTATATAAAAAAAAAAAAAAATTTATTATATTTTAGGAAGTGACATACTTACTCATGTCTCTCAATAAAGTTTTTTTTTTAATAGTAAGGTCCATCATCTTACTATCAAAATAGGTAGTACTTTGTGTTATTGCCTTTCTATTGGAAAACAATATAATCCGTAGTCTAACTAGATTGCTTTTTTTCACTGAAAATCATGGAAATTCCGGTAAGATTTTAAGAAAATCTCGCAGAGATTTTTGTAAATCCACTTTATAACTATCAAACTGTAATATTTTGGGTGCTCTAGAGGTTTTTGATGGTATTGAATCCATTTCCACCATCAAAATCATGATTCAATTCTTAAAAAATTTTGGCCCACCAATTTTGGCCATCCAATTCCTCCTTCTCGTTAGACAACTCCACAATCTAATAGCATAGATTAAGTAGCTTGAGATTACAGATAAAAATAAAATATAGCCAAAATCCACAAGGAGCTTCAAGAGATTGTAAACACTAAGACTTCGTTCTATAGAGCTCTGCCAACGGAAAAACATGCCTCCCATTTCAGTTATACGAAGCAACACCACCTATACTCAACTAAGATTTGAAATTTTACTTCAGAGTAACCTCGAGGTTCTACACATTATGCAACAGATGATAAACCATGCTAATTGGTTTCTTTGACAGACCGCAAGCTACATTAAGCCATAAGCCTCAAAATGCAGATGCCTTCAAACCAGGTACTTGAACCAGTGACCAACTATTGTAGCCTAGAGGTACCACGTATGATTCAAGATGAGCCATGCTAAGAGGCTCTGCCAACAAACCACAAGCACTTGTAGCCCATGACCTACGATTTGCATATGCCTTCCACCTTATGGAACCTGCAACCACTGTGATGTCCATAGCTAGCAAGGAACATACCAGATTCAAATTGGGAAAGCAAGCCACTAGAGGGTCCATTGGAAGAGTAGCATGGGTTGCATGACACTGAGGAACCCCATTGACCAACCTTTGACCACTGTAATCCACAGAGCTTGAATTTATGCAATAACCATAACCATTTAAATGGATCCCATTTTAGAGATATGCGAGTATAACCACTCAAAACCCCCAAGAGAGAAATTTCAACCCTAAATCTCTATCAAAGAAACTTGCAAAAAGAGAAATCAAAGAACCCCGCATGAGATACCAACCAATAATGTAATACTTGTTGGACAAATGAAGTCCCACAGGCACTATGCAAACACAGGAGACTAAAGGGTGCCAATTGAGAGATGAATTGAAACACATAATTTCCAACTCTGAAAAATCCAATAAAGACCAAGGGTCGTGCCCGTAAGAGGAAGCGTGAATATTATAAGAATTACAGGCATGACGACCTTGAGCGGGCATAACTAACAATGAAGAGATAATTTCATGACTTCTCACAAGGATTAGAGATGCAGCTAAAGAAGGATGACAATGAGCCATGGTGCCACATCCTACCATGACCGAGTTGAGAAATAATTAGGAGAAATAATTAACCATTGATAGTGGGTAAGGGACGATGTTGACAACTAAGGGTGTGCAGATTCTCCCATCGCATGAAAATTTAATTGTGTGGCACGACATAGAAGGGACTGAATTCTAGGCCAAGTCGCCACTTATTCCAGATGTCCTCTTCATCGAAGTGAGAGAAAGCAGGATCCTGCACCATTTGTGGGGGAGTAATCCTAATGCACAATGGAGAGACAAGTATTTCTCAACTAAGCAGGAAGTGCTTGAGGCCATTGCTCATCAAGTGAAGAGCCTTCAGAGTCAAGAGCATAATTGGCAAGGAAATATCTTATCTTATTTATTGAGTTACGAACATGAGATAACATGGAAGCACTTAAGTAGAGAAGCAACTTTGGAGAAGTGAGATTAAATGCACTAGCTACCATAGATGCATATGCATTGAAGCTTCTTCATAGAGGAAATAATAAGCAATGAGTCCCCTTCTATATGTAGTTGATGATAATTATGACTTAAAGAAATGACCGAGCCATGTTTAAGTGCCCAAATCGCTCCTTCATTGTTGGTGGTAAAACCAAGTTTTCCTACAAAAATATTGAAAATGTTTCTTTAACCATCTTTGAAAACACCATGAATATTTTCCCATGGATTTCCTCAAGAAGCCCCATCATAATTGAGCTTTATAAAGCTTGGGGGAGGGGGATACCAAGTCATGTGGCTAACAATTTAGAAAGATATAGCTAGACCGAAGTAGGAAGTGTTCTTAGGGTTGATCCCAAGATGGCACAAAATGTTTTGTTCAAGTGGAGTGTACTCGCAATCCCGAGGGGCCCATTGCATAGAGATGATGATATGTTGAAGCTGTGAGAGGGAAATATGCCAGACATCCTCCAATGTATAAGAGTAATTATTGAAAATTTGGTTGTTCCTTTCTTTACATATGTTCCAAGCCATGAAGCCTAGAATTAAGATCCAAGCATAATAGAGAATGGGGCTATAGAAAGGGGAGTCTTTACATTTATCTAGAGAGGAAATGATGGATTGGGGTAGAATATTGGATCTTTTCAAAGAGAAATCTAATTGCTCCCAAATAAAATAGGAGAAGGCGAAGGTGAGAAACAAATGGTTGTGATCCTCTGCTTGAGAAAATCACAACTTACATATGGATGGAACCAAGAATCCACGTTTTTGAAGCTTATACAAAGTTAGAGTCTTGTTTCTTAAGAGTAAGTATAGGGAAATAATGATTTTAGGGCATTTATTTAGTTTCCATAGGTGTTTCCAAGTTTTATTAGGCCAAATTAGTTGTGTTTGTGTCAATATTCTACAAGCCTCCTTCAGATTAAAGTATCTTGATGGACCATGCCCCCAACAGAGAACATCATTGTCAGTCTACACTATGATATTTTGAGTGGTTGGTACTAGCATTAAACATTGCTAATATTCCATAGCATTCCTTTCATATTTTACAGATTGGATTTTCCATGGGAACCAAGGAAAATTATAAGAATTGGAATCCTAGTAATGGGAAACCAACGAAAGCCATCTTTGATGAAAATTATCTATGACTTGGAGGGAGTTGTCCAAAGAAGAAATTTTAGGCCATTGGTTCCAGGAATCGTGCCAAAAAAAGGATGTCATACCATTTAGAATTTTCCAAAAGAAATGGTCTTGAATCAAAGATTTATTCAGCCAAGTTGCATTCCATATGCGAGATCCATAGTTTCTTTATGGCATTGTAACTAACTAAGAAGAGTGCATTCGTTGCAAATATTTGTTAGTCCACATCTGACAACACAAAGCTAATGGGATTTTCATCTATATCCACCATTTTAGCACTCAAATATTGGTTTAAAACCCTAGGGTCACTTATTCCAAGTCCCCCTACAGACTTGTGAAGGAATAACTTGTTTGAGGCTGCTAAAGCCCATTTCCAATCTAACCCCCTCCCCAAAAGAAAGGATAATTAAAGGTTGTGAAGTTTGTTAAGAATGACATTGGAAGCTTCAAGGGAATAAAAAAGGTAGGTGAGCATGGGTTGTAGCACTAATTTTAGGAGGGTGAAGCATCTAACAAAGTTCAAAGCTCTGAAGGTCCAAATCAAGAGTTTTTCTTCAATGTTAAGCAAAATCTCTCCCCAAACTGATTGATAGAGGGGATTAGATGTTAAGGGGACCCCTATGTAATTGGATGAAACAAAGCTCTTCTTAAAGCCTAGGAGATGAGAAATATGGACTTGGATATCTTAAAGCTTGTTGAAACTTAATATATGAGACTTGCATTTTTATATTAGTTTTAGATGTTGTAGTGAAGACATCTATTACTTTTTTTGAATTCTAAAGCCTCCTGAATGGAAGGGTGCCCCATAAGCAGGGTGTCACCTAAAAATTGTTAATGGGTAGAGAAGTCTTGATTAGATATACGGGGGAGACCTATGAGATATTATTTGGAAGCATAAATCGAATGGAGTGGCATAAACGTTCAACAACCAACAAGAAGATATAATGAGATATATCTCCTTGCCTTACACCCCTAGAGGAGGTAAAGGTAGGAGAGGCAAAAACATTAACTAATATGGAAAAAAATTCTTTAGAGATAATGGCCATCACCCAAGGGACCCATTTTTCATGAAATCTATAAACCATGAGGTTGTGATAAATGAATTGCTAGCTAACTTTAACAAAATATTTTGACATGATGAGATTTAAAATCATCCTAGGTTTCTTAGAGGTTCAAAGATAATGGGTATTCTCTTAAGAAAGGATGATTCTATCAAGGAATTTTGTACCTTCTATGCAATCAATCTTCTCAGGGGGGTGAGAGAAGGAAGAAGAATCTTGAGCCTATTGGAAGTGGTTTTTGAAATAATTTTATACATGAAATTGCACAAGGATATAAGTAAACAATTATAAGGAGAAGACGTCCTTGAGGATTTGGGTATAAGGGAAATAAATTCAAAATAATAGTTATAAAGTGGTGAAGTAGAGAAACGAGAGTCTTCTACGACTTTCCAAACATCCACTCCCAGAATGACCCGACAAGCTTGAAAGAAATCATCTATGAAACCATATGGGCCTAGGTTTTTTGTCCCTTGGAATACCCATAACCACCTCTTCCACCTCTTGGAAGCATATTTATTTTAGAATTAGAGGATTTTTTTTAGCTAAGACAAACATGAGGATATATTAGGTCACTTTTTGAATGTTAATTCTCCTATCATGAATTGGTTTTGTTAGAAGAGAACCAAAGTGCTGAGAAATAACCCAGGGAATATCCTCATGATCTTCCACATTCTGATTGTGCTCATTGTGAGTGTGATTGGTGTGATTTTGCTACTTGTAATTAATTATTGATTTGTGGAGGAGATTTGTGTTACATTCCCCCTCTTTCAGCCACTTCACCCTATATTTCTATCTGTAGATAATCTCCTCCTACAATAATATTTCCTCTAATTTTCAGTTTAATGCTCCTTGAGATGCTTTCAATTCCTCCACCCTTCCCTCCTTGATAATATTCTATTGAACCTCTGTCATATTAACCTCTATTTTATGTCATTCATTAAATATGTTTATGAGGTCCTTGACAATACATTCCTTTAATTTTTTCTTTCTATATTGTAACCTTTGTTGAAAGAGGAACATTATGCATCCAAGAATGGATGTTGATTCTTGCTACGAAGTTTCCATGTTGGAAATTAATTTTTTTTGTTGTAAAAGAAACAAGTCAAAGCAGAAGGGATTATTGTGGGATGAACAAGACCAACCCAAATGAAGAGAAATTGGTTAGTAGTTTGAGACATGGATTGGAAGAACTGATCCCTCCAAGCTAATCTATGCTAAGAAAAGTTATTTGGAAACAAGGAAACTATCCAACCTTGAAGAAACCTATTAAGAGCCCCCACTCTTATTATTATAGCTATGGATTCAATTTTAGTTCTAAATTTCTACCGTCTTAGAATCATTAATAAAGGATTTGAATAGAGAGACCACACCTTCTAATATTATTACACTCCACTTTTTTTCCCACAAATATTAGATAAGATTGATGTCCCATCTTAAGATCTATTGATGAAGGAAAAGAAGTCGAGAAAAAACAGAGAGATTGGAAATGAATTTTTTTTTTAGGAGGAGAGTTGGGACCATGTACATTGGAGATAAAACTAGATTAGGAGGAACTCATGGATTGAAAATAGTCTTTCAAAATTCTAGGAAGGAATAAATAATCATTGATGATGACAGTTGATGGAGTCCAGAGAATCGCTAGAAATCCTAATTTACCCATAGCACATTGAGTTATAAGGTCACAATTTCTCAAGAATGAGTTTAAAAGTTGACTTAGATTGTTATGAGTACACTTAGTCTCTTGAAGTAGTATGATCTCAATTTTTTCTTTGGAAAATTTTTTCTTTACGATTAGATGTTTGGATTCTCCCTTTAAGCCCATAACATTCCATGATATGACTTTCATAATTTAGATTTGGATATGCGAGGTAACAGAGTATTCATGGCAGTGACTCTACCCACCTAAGTCTTGAATAAGTTGACTATTGGTTTTACAAACTTTTTTCTTAGGTTCTTTGATTGGGATGGAATGATCTTGGGGAGCTTGAAATTTTATCCCTTTTGATGAAAAGGAAGGGACATGGGAAGAAGACGTGCCTTGTGTATTTACTCGATGAAGGAGTAAGTCTTGATCACAAAGATAAGATTTATAATTCATTTGAATTCATTCCTATAGAATAACAGTGGGATCCTTGTTTTCCCATTCCTACACAACTTGCTGGAGATCCATGTTTTTCAAGTATAGATCTTGCAAATCCTCTTCCTCCATTAGGGTCGGGATCTCCTGATTGGTAATGCTGTTATCTAGCCTACACTCTTGAGGCGAGGAGAATGGAACAAATTTTGCAATAGATAAGTCCCCCCTACGTGGCATATCCCTAAGGATGATTAGGTGACGAAACTTCCGACACATTCTCCTCCTCGAAGTGTTGATTAATTTTATACTAGTTTTTCCCTTGATCACCTTGTGAAGTAGATCTCTCTCCTCATCGTTTAACAACTTTCCTTTTTCCCGCACTATGGTAAGTTCACTCCTATGTGGAGCTTTATTAGTGGGAATATTTCCTAAGTCTGTTTTTTGGGTGTTTTTGAAAGGAATTCCCTAAATAGATGGTCATATGCATGAAAATGGAAGAATTGAAAAGGGATCTCCTCATTATTTATCAATATCTCCCAAACAATTCCTTCGTAACTCATAATAATACTTTGATCTAAATATAGGCAAACTAGTATTTTTGTGCTAGTTCCCTCATCGGTATTAAAAAAAATGTGTTTAGGATCATCTCAAATTAGCTAGTTATGTGAGGGTTTATGTGTCAAGATTAATGTTGTTTATGAGAAAATTATTTTGTAAAATATCTATTAAAAACACATGTACAACAAATATATTGTAGAGAATAAAGCATAGAAAATACATTACACAATAGATGATAACATGGTTCATCCCTCCTGGGCTACATCTCCATGGACCCACTTCAGCTCACTAGGACCTCTTTGGATTAATGGTCAATTATCTAATTACATGTACCTACAGTGCTCCAATGGCTTTGAAACATACTCCATTAGATTCATAAGACCCAAAAACCAAAAAATAGACTCTTCAAGCTCTGTAAATGGTCTTTAAGTGAACTAGGCATGACCCCTTCAATTTCAAAATTAATAATCATTCACAAAATTCATACTACACAATTCAGAATGAGATTTTTGAAGTAGAATATATATCAATTGACTAATTAATACTTACCTGGAACTGTGTTTGAATATGTTCCTGATCCTCCATGGCTCCAGCTCCCGTCACCAAACCGCCAATTTCCTCCCAGCCTTTCTGAGGTCAACCTCTCCGGTCCCCAGATCCAGAAGACAAGTCTTCTGGCCCCCATGCCCAAAACTCCAATAACAATCGAGATCACTCCATGAGTCTGTTAGTACTCACTGCTCATGTCTCACGCAATTAGAACTCCTCTGACAGCATCCGGGTCAGTTTACCCACTCACTACCCATGCCCATCAAGTTTACCCCTCTTCTCCTTTTATACACAAACTTCATTCATGATATTTATTAAAATATCCTCTTTAAATAAATATCTTGGATTTCTAAAATATCTTAGTTTTATTAAAATATTATTATTTAATAAATATCTTGGATTTATTAAAATATTATTATTTAATAAATATCTTAGATTTATTAAAATATTATTATTTAATAAATATCTTGGGTTTATTAAAATATTATTATTTAATAAATATCAGGGGTTTATTAAAATATTATTATTTATTAAATATCTTGGATTTATTAAAATATCATCATTTATTTGCATAAGTCAATGCTTTTAATTTTCTTTGAACAAAGTATTATTTTATATTATGATCGTGGTAGGTATAACTAATACATTCATTATATTCTAGTGAGTTAAGTATTTTGTCAATACTTCAATAAGTCACTCATTACTCTATACTGAGATTTTTTATAATTTATTAGTGCATGTACTAGTGCATTACATGTGATACATGCATATGTAGCTATCATATGCAGGTCTCATATGCATGTCAATATTTCTATGTTCCCAATAACTCAAGTTGGGTCATTACATACACCCCTCCTTCAAAAAAATTCATCCCGAATTTAAGTTTTATGTCATATATCATTAATTATTTAAGTGATTAGTATAGTCATATAAGGGTGGTGTATCATAGTGGAATTTTTGTTTAATGTGTGAGAACACTTTAAAATTTATGTTTTGATCATTTATTGGTTTACCAATTTAGTAATCACGTCTTGCCCCAACAGAGTTCCCAAGCTATTCTAGAATCATCGTATCCTCCCTAATCTCTTCTTCTCCCATCCTATCCTTCTTCTACAGGAATATGCCATGCCATCATTTTTACTGATTCAACCATCCATAGACCTTATGGTGTCAGTGTCGATTACGTCGACCTGATGGACTAGTACGCATCCAACAGTAATCATCACGTGTATAGGGGAGCATGAATCACACAGTCCTCCCATGACTTCATGTTTTGGAGAATAAATGGTGGGCAACACCTCCACCCCTCCCAGTAGGACCAGGGTTAACACCTTATCATGGAATCTCGGTGCATCTCAATTTTTCTTGGAGTTTTTTCATCATGTGGTCGGTTTGGTAATGATATCATCTGTGATGTAAAACACTTGTCCACAAATTATAATAACATATGTATCAATACGTCCAAAACAAATTGTTACCCATATAACAATTTCCGCACATTCCAAATATGTTGCTATCTACGATATTGATTCTTGAGTTCATATAACATACTTTGTTAAAACACTTTTCCACATATGTATCAATATGTTAAAAACAAATTGTTACCCATATAAAAATTTCTACACATTCCAAATATGTTGCTATCTATGATATTGATCCTTGAGTTTATATAACATACTCGGTTATGTTTATCTAGTAGGTTTGTAAATTCATTTTCATCCTAAATAGTCAAGTGCAATCACTCTTTTATTGCAATCTCATAATTTTAGGTTGATATGTGAAATTATAGATACCATATTCATAACATAATTCATAATTTATATTATTATCTCAGAACTGACAATGTTTAAGAAAAAATTTCTTCATATTGGTATCCATGTACTAGCAATGTTTAAGTAATTTAACATATTCTCACATGTCATAGTACAAAATGACAGTCTTATGTATCCATCCAAAAAAAGGTAAGATTATGCAAAAATAAGTTTTAAATGCTTGTAAATATAACCCACAGTTATAAATGTCATATAGAATAATCGAACATGGATATACAAATAAGGGTGTAGCCACTATGTTCTGTACCATTTTAAGTGATTAACCTTATAAAAGTCATAGGTTGAGACTCTAAATATAAATGGTGGGATGCTCCAAACTTTATGATTTCATATATATAAATGAAATGAATTGAAACAAGAGCACAAAACACTTATTGTTTAGTCGAAGCATGATCTAATTTCTTGATACAGGTTGATTAAGAACTATAAAACACAAAACTAAAAATGGATCCACCAATCTTTTAATTCTTGTTATTTATTTGTCTTTTAAGTCTAATTATCTTTTATCTGTAATCTAGATCCCAAGAGGTAATAATAACATTAACTCGTTATCATGTTATTTCAGCTCATCTTCAGCCTAAAATCTAGAAGCCAAGGATTAGGGTTTTGCAGGACTAATCATTAGGGTTATGCCAGAGATGGAGGAAGAGTTAATTGACTACTCTACAGATCCCTTAGTGAGAGGTTCATTTTCATAGAAGGAATTTGTCACTGCTTGAAAATGCATTATTCCCTTTGCATTTATACTTGGTCTACTAAGAATGTCATGTTTTCAACAAGATGTCAATTGTTGAAAAACATATAATTCCCTCCTTTAATAAGAAATTTACCGTTTACAAGATATGCATAGTCACATTATTACTATGTTACAGTTTTGATATAGTCTCTTTACTTGCAAGTTTCACCATTTATAGTCTTAACTCTAGCTAGGATATTACTAGATTTACCATCATCCCCTAAACCATTGTTTCATTTCTATTATATTGACTCATTTAATCCAAACACATAACACATCACTAGTATACCCTATCCTTATTCTTCACATTACTTGTTTTCTCATTAGTCCTTAGGCCTCTTCATATCACCAAATGTATCTTCTTTTCTAACAGTGTATAATTATTATCCTTAATATTTACCTTTAACCATTTTTCCAGTTTATTATTGTTATTCTTAACAAATTAGGAGTGTTCACAACTTGTTACAGGTCATTGCTTTGACCCTTACCAATCATGTTGCTCATATCCTTAAGAAAATGTTTCTTGATAGAAAACATCCCTTCACTTCCTTATACCAGGTATTCCTAATGTTCCATGTCTACTTCAATTTGAAAAAGAACATATTATCAAATTGACATTGTTCTCTCACCTCTAGTTATCATGGTTTCCTTTCCTTCTCTCTTCATGCATAAAAGTATTATACTTGGAATTGTCGTTACTATTCCTCAACTTGGGTAAGACTTTATAAATAAATTCAATAAAGTGGATATCAAAAGTAATCCACTTATCATTTCGGTTTTAAGGTAGCACATGATAGAATTTCCTAATCATACTCCATGATGTCCATCATCCATGGATATAGTTAGTAACTTAAGGAAAAATTTATAATGTCACTCTCCCATTAGAGGGAGAAACTATTATAGAAGTTGCCATGCACATAAATTATCCTATGATTGATCAATGTTATTGTCGATTCACTCTTTAATCTAATGCCATTGACTTCTTATTTTGCTTCGTGAAACTTACCCTCACTTATATTTAGTGCTATTTTGTCGATCTCAATATTCTAAGTTGATTATGATAACTAACGCTAATTATCATCATCAAAAGTTTGTCATTTTGTTCTTTTACCATCATCCCTAGGTACTATATTGATTATATTATGGTAACAATGGAGATAAAACTTTGAAATTTTCCACTGCACTCTCTTGGTAACTATATCGTCTTGTTCTAATAATGTGTTTACTAGCTTACAGGGTGGTTTCTTACCACCTTAACATATGTTTCATCCATAAATTTACCTCCAACTAGCTTAGCCTTTTATCAATTTGACTTAAAACAGGTAATCTTTAGTCCAAACATGAACTCCTTTCAAATAAAATATTTGAATTTATGCAATAAGTATTTCTAAACAGATTATATAGCACCAGGGATAGGTCAGAATCCATTTACAAACTTCTGGGAGTTCCCAGAAAACACTCTTTCAATAGCTTCATCCTCATCCTTGTATTCATAAATAACGCTTCATTTCTACTCTCTTTTCACATTTGTGGAGCTCTATGCAGTCTTCTGAGACTACTGCTACATATATTGTGTTATGACAAGTCTTAAATTTCTTCCATACATATAGACAACATCACATTGTTAAGAAAGATAGATCTTCCTTGTCAAAAGTACTTAAATTTCTCCTACCATAGCACATGATACTTCCGTGATGACAGCCTCTTATTTGGCCAAGTTATGACAAAATCTATGGTAATTGATGAGGGTGGAATATTTTATAGTTTTTCTTTACTTGATAGGGACCCCATTAATGTAGCTATATGTCACTTCATTAGTATTGTGCCATTTGCATTTTAATATTTTATTTTCATAGTTTTACAATGAAAATGGCTTAAGCACAAAATAGTTATATATATATATATATATATATATATATATATATTAATTCTTAGTATCTCACTGACCCAATATAGACAGCTTAGGTGCATTGTTTGCAAAAGTACAATTTTGTATCTACTCCTATTCTAGAAATTCAAAGGGTGAATGGTGAACAACGGTTTTTTTTTTTTTTTTTTTTAAGCACTAAGGATTTTAGACCGTGGCTGAACTCCACAATGACTACCATGGAACAGTAAATAAGCCAAGTATAACATAGGTCAAACTTAAGCACTGCACTGTCTCTTTTAAAAAAACATAATTCACCAAAAACTATGAAAGAATTTTATTTTGACCTTACTGTCTCAGTAGTGCATATTTTCCTTATCTTTCCTATGCATTTGTTATGAACAACTTACCAAAAATATCCAGAGAAATATGGAATATGGGAAATATAGATAGGAAGTAGAATAATAATGTTTAGTTGAACAGATTTTTGAAGAAATAGGGAAATATATCCAATGACCTCAAATGAGTTCAGAATATTAAATACATCTCCACATCTCTTTGTGTGAATTATTAATATAATTTAATACATTTTGTGTGTATGTATGTGCGTTATATTGAGAGACAAAGATCCATTTACTTGCTAATTGATTAAATCAGCATAGATTTCTATGAACCCAACAGAAAATCACTATTTCTGAGGCCTTTTTCCATTTTAGTTTGTGAGATGGCTAAGCAGCTCAAGGCTTAAACACAACTCCATGTTTATTTAGCACCCATGTTCTCCTAGTAGCTTGGGTAAACCACATAGGTAGAACTTAGAAGTGCCTGTTCTGACCAGTGACACTAACTGCTAGGAAATCACACTAACAGACCCATATGTCAAATGAAGATACATCAAGCTCTAGTTGAGAAAACCCAAATCCATTCACTTAAATGTTGTTAGTTACCAATACTGAGTTGGGTGAGGTAGCATGTAAAACAACTCAATATAACAATATCAGTTAACAACTTGACATTACAGTGCAAAATAACACATTTTTATCAGGTAAATTCTACCGATAAAAGTTCATTCCTAGAGAGGACTATCATAGAAAGTTAAAGAGAATGGCCAATTATATTTTGAATATTAGGCGACAGTGACCTCTACTAATTAATTGGAATGCACTGACCAACATGCGGTAACCTCAAATTTCCAGACTCATGATTCTCTCATTAGGATTACAGAGATCCCATTTTCCATTACAGATAAATCAGCTACAGGCATACATAACCAAAATCGTTTTCAACAGTCCTTGGATGTTTCAAGGATTTTGTTTACAATAGGTTTCTAGTTTAAATTTGTGACTTCCACCAGGGCTTTGAATGATCATGTTTAGGTTCCGAATGGTGAGAAGCATTTCTATTGAAAGAAGGAAACTTCCCTTTTGCTCTCTGATCTTCTTAGGTATTGTTAAAACTGAAGAATCAACATTCCTGTAGTTTGATTTATGTGTTTCCCATAGACACACTAAATGTAGCACTACCATTTCTACTTGAAATGAAAGTGATGTGAATATTTTCTATGGGAAAAATAAATCTTATACCATCACCTGCAAAACTGAGTTCGACATCCCCTACTGATAATTGCTCATAATATCACTCCCAGTTCAGAATGAATTCCCTTAACAATACATTCATTTATGCACATGTAATGACAAGTGCAAGCCCTGATCTAAATCTTATAGACCATTTTGGCTCTCTCGAGCTTTATAAAATCCAACCATAAATTAATGTGATTTATGCCAATCTAGCATGATAAAAATAACCTTAGAAAGGTGCACACATATTGTAGCTGATTGTTTAGTTTGCTATGATATCACAATGTGGAAAGGTAGTGGTTTAAAATTTTCATCCCAGAAATTTCATTATTCAGTATGGAAGGGAAACAGAAAGTCATTTTCATCATTTCCATGGTTACAACTATGACTTCTATATCGTGGCTTCAGATTAACCTACAGAAAGTTAGTGGTGTACATAAAAATTATCTTTTTGAGTAGAAGATTTATGTTTCTATGAAAGAGTTCCATTACAATTGTGTGAGATGTTTTTATGTTTCGCCAATTTTCATTATTAATTATGAACTCGTTTCAGTGTGATGGTATACATGAGTGCCACCCTAAAAGTTAAGAAAATTTATTCAACAACAAAGTTCCGTAGCCGCAAAAGATTCATAGGCAATAACCAAACTTTCTCTGTGAAAATGTAATTCATTGTCTCTATGGCTATGGATTTGCAGCGAGTTTGTAAGAAAAATCTCAATACCCTTCAAAATGGAAAAATGAAAATCCCAATTAGCACGTCTCTAATAAATCCACATGAACTGGAAAGCGAATAATATTCAAAAACCATGGGATCTAATGGAATCTGAAAATCTAAATATTGAAATCTAGATTATGTACCTATTGGTGGGAATAAATTTACTATTTCATAGACATCTCTATGGTCTGTTATGTGTCTGAAGGACTACGTTCTATATTTGGGTATTTTTGGTAGCAACCTGCCAGGGTTTGGTCATGTTTGATGTCGTTGCTCAAGCGCCCTTTGATTTTTTTTTTTTTCAATTTATAATGAAAAAGAAGAACAAGGTACCCAATGATTTCTCACTCTGGATGTATGAATCCTTTCGAATTTTAGAACCTCCATGAATAAATTTGGTCCTTGCAATTTTCCCTTGCTATGAATGTCACTGGCATTCAATGGAATAATGCAGAATTAGCAGGAAATAAACCATAAAAATAGAGCACACAATTCAGCTATCTAATTACACTTCGGCATGGAACCCTATGCGTATATCAGAATAACACTTTATTTCCATTTATGAATGGAATAACAAAAAAAGACTCTCAATAACGATGAGGCCAACAAGTCCGTAGGAAAACGCGTATGTGTAGAAGCATCAACATGTGTTGATTTTGATGTGCATTTGGGGCCACAACAATGACTGCCCTGCTTATATTAAGTAGTGTGATTTCAGTCAGGAGATGGACAGTCATGTTATTTGATATGGGAAATTACATATTCCTTCCGCATTATTAGTATTATTATTATTATTATTATTTGGTTGATGATAAGTATATCCATTATCCATCTCCGCTTAGAATAAGGCATGTAGTATGAATTTAACTCAGCTTCTTTCAGCAGTTTGTTTCTCAAAAGGAACACTTGTGTCTCGCTTTAACTTGCTTTTCAAAATGATAATACTTGAGATTTCTATTAATAGGATGTAGCAAATACTGGTGCCCTAGATATTTCAAATATGAATCAAGATTTTTATTGGTCGAATATAAATAAAAGTCGACATATATTTCAAATATGAATCAAGATTTTTATCAGCCATATGAGTAAAATCCTTTACTATACTAAATAACTTGAGAAATATATGTTGGGATTCCTGCCGAGCCCATAAATTCAAAGGCAAAGTTGATGTGCTATCCTATGGCCTCTAATTATCCACCCAAAAATCCGGACGAATAAACAAGAATGTCAGTGTTTTCCACTTGACCCATTTCTGTGATACGTCTATCTCCACCGTGAAAAAGAAAAAAAATCCAACAGAGGTGTCAAGTGATTTCATTACAACACAATTTGTCAAAGTATTTTGGGATCGGCCTAAGTTGGCTATTTCTGGTGAGTTTAGCTTTTCAATTTGGCAGTGAATGTAGGTTCGATTAGGAACAGTTGTTCGTCATCTCTTCAATGGGTTGGATATTGAGTAGAAACATAATGTTTTAAATCGAGCTTCATTGCCATCTGAGTCCAAAATGTTGCCCTCAGATCTCCAAATGTCATTCTTGACAGAGACATTTACGACCTGGTACTCTTTAGTTACCCATAATTCAAAGTTGAATAACTCATGGTACTCTTTAGTTACCCATAATTCAAAGTTGAATAACTCATGGAGAGAAGTCAAATGTCTTCTTAACCCCGTAAAATTGGCGCAATGAACCAAAAAAAGGGGCAGGAGAAATATTCAGTAACTTCTGTCTTCTGTAATGTATTGTTATAATACTTGTAATTGAAAATCACATTTCCAGCCCTCAATCGAATAATACGGGACAACAATGATGAAGGAATATCATTGAAGGAATAAGAATTATGTGAGGATTTCTCTCTTCATCCCAACTCTTCAACTGAGATATCCACTTGTAATCGCATCGCCGAGGTAAAATTATTCAAGTTAATGGATGACTTGAATATCAGATGGTGATTTCCATTATCCAAAATATCACGCTCAAGAATGCTGCCATGTAATTCCATACTACATCTTTGAAAATACATAGAAATAAAATGTGGAATAACTAAGGGAGGGTCCTTCCCAAAATAAATGGACGAGACTCCAAATCAGACAGATAAAGTGCGGTGCATACTCTAAACACTATGTGGCGGTATAATAAAAATTTCATCGATATAGAAATTTTATGTACACGATATACATATACAATGGTACTAATATAAAAATTTCATCGGTAAAGAAAACTAATGAACCTGATATACATATACAATGGTACCAACTTATGTGTGTAGGCCTATAAGGTCCCATGAGTTTGAAAGTGGTTGTAATTCAATTTAATCAGCGAATGCTTATGTAGATGTACATAAAGCAGTTATATTGTTAGGACCTGTAAGATCCCAAGTGTTCGAAAACTAGCTCTGATACAATGTGTAAAAACCTCAATTTCAAAATTAACAATCATTCACAAAATTCATACTACACAATTTAGAGTGGGATTTTTGAAGCAAAATATATATCAATTGACTAATTAATACTTACCTGGAACTGTGTTTGAAGATGTTCCTGATCTGCCATGCCTCCAACTCCCGTCACCAAACCGCCATTTTCCTCCCAGCGTTTCTGAGGTCAACCTCTCCGGTCTGCAGATCCAGAAGACAAGTCTTCTGGTCCTTGTGCCCAAAACTTCAATAACAATCGAGATCACTCCATGACTCTGTTAGAACTCATTGCTCATGTCTCATGTAGTTATAACTCCTCTGACAACATCCGGGTCAATTTACCCACTCACTACCCATGCCCATCAAATTTACCCCTCTTCTCCTTTTATACACAAACTCCATTCAAGATATTTATTAAAATATTCTCTTTTAATAAATAACTTGGATTTCTAAAATATCTTAGTTTTATTAAAATATTATTATTCAATAAATATCTTGGATTTATTAAAATATTATTATTTAATAATATCTTAGATTTATTAAATTATTATTATTTAATAAATATCTTGGTTTTATTAAAATATTATTATTTAATAAATATCTTGGATTTATTAAAATATCATCATTTATTTGCATAAGTCAATGCTTTTAATTTTCTTTGAACAAATTATTAGTTTATATTATGATCATGGTAGGTATAACTAATACATTCATTATATTCTGGTGTTTTAGGTATTTTCTCAATACTTCAATAAGTCACTCATTACTCTATACTAAGATTTTTTATAATTGATTAGTGCATGTACTAGTGAAATACATGTGATACATGCATATGTAGCTATCATATGCAGGTCTCATATGCATGCTAATATTTCTATGTTCCCTATAACTCGAGTTGGGTCATTATAGACCCTCTTTGGATTAATGGTCAATTATCTAATTACATGTACCTACAGTGCTCAAATCGCTTTGAAACATAATACATTAGATTTAGAAGACCCAAAAAACTAAAAATAGACTCTTCAAGTTCTACAAATGGTCTTCAAGTGAACTAGGCATGATCCCCTCTTGTGGTGGCCCTAGGCTTCTTTAACCTTCAAAGTGGTAAATTCAATTATAAAAGTGCTCCAATGCCTCTGCAACCTATACCATCATGCTCATAGCATCCAAATCATCTAGGAATGACTCTTTCTAAGCCACAATTGGTCTAAATATGCCAAATTTATGGCTTCTTCAGTTTTCCCTAGGAAAACTCCAAATCTAGAGAAACTCTAGTTAACTTCACTAATTCTAGAGCTGGCACTGAATTTGGCGGCCTCCACCAGCTTAATCTACAACTAAAGGTGGGATTAATTAAGGTTAAGCACACATTAATTTTTTGTTTAGCGCTCTAAGCGTGTTTATGCATAATCCGCATTAAGAACTGTGATTAGCGCTAATCTACGGATTAAGGGTTATTAATGGTGGGTTATGTTCTAATAAAACATGGTTAATGTTTAACTTTTTCATTTGCAATTGGCCTCTGCTAGCGGTCATATCATCCAAGTCGTATGGTATCGGGGGTTGTCCCCCATTTTCGTCCACCCAAAACATAATGTAACTTCAAATACAAAGTCTTACCCATGACTATTAAGAACCATGGTATGGGTATGTTGGTAAGACATATGCGTAGTGTAAGGTAGGTCACGGGGTTGACCCCGATCTCTGCCCAGCCACAACATACAAAATTTCCCCACCATAGATATATTGAAATTCGACCATACCATATACTTAACCACATTTCTACCTTTGGGAGGGGCACATGGCGGCCTTTGGGATAGCCACGTGTTAGCATCACATTAGTTCATCAAAAACCAATAAATTGTGCCATGCACCCAGAGATTTAGGCCACTGAGAAAATGACACTTTTCAACATGCCGTTGGCCAGTGTAAAAACCAAAAATTTTACCTTTGACCCTATTTGACCTCTTTTTACTCTTTTTTTGAAAATCTACCTATTTGATCAAGCGGGAAAAAGGCTCTAACTTTCACATACAGAGTCGGTTTTTGATGAAACAAAGTGTGTCAGATTCCTAGCAATGAGACCTATATGTTTGTTCTAGTTTGGAGCAATTCTGATCACTATGAATTTTTAGCAAATTTTTTCCCCAATCTAGATTCTAATCACTCTTGCCCATTGACATGCTTTTGGACCCACAAAATTTTGTTATTTGATGAGAGATGAATACTCCTTCCCAAGCTCTATCAACTTTATTCTGATTGTAAAAAACTCCATGACAACCACTTGGGTTCACCAACATGCCTTGCCTCGGAAATGGGTTGGCACTTCAACCAATGTTCTCCTTTCGCTGCTAACCCAATCCAACACTTGTTGGTTGCTTGCAGACTAATAAAACACTTTTTTGTTCCAAAGCAATCCCTCGGTGCTTGGAAAATGAACTAATGGCCTTCCCACTGAGAATCATGTTCCTCTTTTGCACACACATGCATTCGAGGCAAGCTTCTGCTTGGAAACAACTTTTCCAGGTTAAGCCCATCTAAGTGAACTACAACATTGAGTTCCAATATCAGTAATCACAAGAAAATAAATGAACATTATTTTTACCTCCACGGTTCCAAATTACACATCTGGAAGAATGCATTCTCCATATCTTTCGCTTCTTGGCATCAACACATGAAATGGTATACAATGGTTGTTGTTTTGGCTGCAAAATTTTTGGCATATTGTCCCTCTTCTTGCTTCTTGATTCCATCATCCTCCAGTATTGACATGCTCCTCATGACATGATTTGAGAATGAAATCTAATCATGAGCTTCGTGCTCAAGAGTGGAACTTCCAAAATTCCTGAGATGTCTTGTCACAAGCAAAACCATTAAAATTGAAAAACACATCATGCAAGAAACATAACTTGATATATTATTTATTTTTCTCCTTCTAAGAAACAAATTTCAGATCCTGTGAACATCGCCATCTCTTACATCTTGGTTTACAAACACATTGACCAAACACAAGTTGACAAAACATGCCTCTTCAAACAACTGACTCTCAAGTCAAACAAAAACATGTATTACAACTCTCAACTCTCTCACAAGTACAATCAAAAGTACAAGAATCCCATTGGAGGGTACAAGTACTAAAAGAGTTGAAATGACTAATTTTTCTACCATAATAGTGAGCCAACATACGCCACTTTTAAACACCTTTCTGGCATAAACATGGAACATGAATTCTATAGAAAAAAAAATGTCTTCAATTGGAGAATTTTTTCATCAATCATCAAATGAAATGCAAGGCCTTAATTGGTTAAGAAATCTAACCATCTCTTTCCAAACCATTTCAATGGTGCTTCTTTGATTTGTACTTCATCATGTGAATCATCCTGACCCACATCAATTACGGAATCCTCTTTTCCATTCTTGTCAACATCTCTTTCCACCTTCTTCAAATGTCGCGGATGACTTGTTGGAAAGAAAGTCTAACGCTTATCTACAAGATGACCCTGCTTATGGCAACGAGTGAAAAATAGTTGCATCTTCTTTTCAACATGATTTTCTTTGTCCAATGGACCTTTGGCTTTCTTCCTCCTTTGTTTCAAAAGTTTCCTTTGCATGGCCATCTTATTCCAACACCTCAAAACATTTTGGTTATTCAAACCACAAAAGGAACATGAAAATTTTCATCAAATCTTATGTGAATATTTACCATGTTTATCATAATCAAAAGAAACTTGATTAATGGCATATTTATACCTTGCACATTCACCTTTGTCGCCTTCTTGAGGAGGTGAATTTGATGAGGTAGAGACTCTCTTCAGAATACCAACAATGGATTAAATGAATTTAGATCTTTCAACATCCTCTTGTTTTCCATTCTCATTAGTTGCATGCTTATGAGCATCTTCTTGCAAAATGGGTGTAAAATTTTTTCATTCCTCATGAACACAATCTTCACAAGCTTGAGGTAATGAACATGTAATGAAAGTCATTCTTGGAACACCTTCATGTGTCTCCTTGGCTTTGGAGCATTCTCCATCATGTTTTCCATAACCAAGACTCAAACACCTGTGCCTTTCCTCAACAAAAATTGGCTCAAATATTCCTTATGCATGTTTTCCCAATCCTATACCTTCATAGCCAATCTTCATCAATAATTTGGACCCTATTCCTCTAGTGTGTCTTTCAAAAGAACCTACACATTCATTTTGTGAAGAAATAGAAAATAAACTTGATTTACATACCTCTTTTTCATGAACACACATGGCTAAGGCTTCCTTGGAATCATGGAGCTGAGTCTCCATCTCATGCATATTTTCTAGGGTTTCATTTGCAATATGGAGTTGAGTCTCCATCTCACGCATCTTTTCAAGAAGTTCTTGCTTCTGCTCCTTCATTGCAATCAACTTCTCTTGAAGTATAATTCTTTCCCTCTTATATTCTTACATCTCTTCCACCATATCATTCATGATGTAGAGCTTATGCAACATCTCTTTATCAAAGAGTATTTCTAAGGAAGATTGACTAGAAATAACACTTGTTGAAGTTGCCATCACACTTGCAATGCATAAAAACTTCTTTTTTGTGATTTGAGAGAGAAGTCCTCAATATTGAACTTCTCTTCACACACATAAACTTGTGCACAGTTAAATTCTCCTTGCACAATTACAAAATCAATAGCTAATTTTCTAGCTAACCTTGGCAAACCATCTCAAGGCTAAAATGAGCTAAACTATGCTCTGATACCAAATTGATCTGAATATGGGAAAACTAGTTTTGTTGTGCTAGGTCCCTCATCAGTATTAAGAAAAATTTGTTTAGGATCATCTCAAATTAGCCAGTTATGTGAGGGTTTATGTGTCAAGTTTAATGTCTTTTATGAGCAATTTATTAAGTAAAATAATTGTTAAAAACACATGTACAACAAATAAATTGCAGAGAAATAACACATAGAAAACACATTACACAATAGATGATAATGAAGTTCATCCTTCCTGGGCTACCTCCATGGACCTGCTTCAATGGGCTAGGCCCTCTTTGGATTAATGGTCAGTTATCTAATTACACGTACCTACAGTGCTCCAATGACTTTGCAATCTAATCCGTTGCATTCATAAGACCCAAAAACCTCAAAATAGACTCTTCAAGCTCTGTAAATGGTCTTCAAGTGAACTAGGCATGACTCCCTCTCCTGGTGGCCCTATGCTTATTTAATCTTCAAAGTGGAAAAATAACTTACATAAGTGCTTCAATGCCTCTACGACCTATGTTGGGTGCAGGAATTACACTTAAGTAAAGTCCTCAACACTTAAATTGTCAGCCCGGGGGATTCCTAAACTTAGAGACGAAGCACAGGCAATGCCAGAGATGGTATGAATATTTCTAATATCAACTCCTAATTTTTAAAGGAACAATTGCAGAACCAAACTTTAGAGAAAAAGGAAACTCAAACCTTCAAAACAATCTGAGGCCAGAACAAAAATAAATGTACTTGCAGGAGAGATTTGGAAATAAAAGAAGGCAATTAATCTAGTGGGATATTGATCATCCACTGAGAATGTGTTTTCTTTAGCAAAGACACCTTAGAAGTCTTCAATAGATGGGCCCTTTCAAACCTGCTCATGTAAAGATATCCTTCCTACAAGAATCGATCTTGCACTAGTGCAGGAACAATGATTTGTGCAGAAGGTGTAAAGTAATGTCTGTACTAAAAATGTTTTTCTTCATGCAAGGAGCCCTAAACTTCCTCAAGTCCACTGCACTCAGATCTGGTACCAAGAAACTGGTTCTTGTACCTAGTCTGAGCTTCTTACACTTTAAATTTTAGTCCTTGAAATAAATTATTAATTACTGCAAGTGTTTATGAAACCAAATTTCTTATCAGAAGATGAATATCTGTAGAGAATAAGGAAACAATCTTTCTAATTAAAAGGTAACTGAAAGCAAGAAAGATGTTAGAAGTAACTTAAAGAGACTTGCTGCATCACACTATCCAGCACTGGTGCAGAAACGGTTCTCCTGCTTGCACCAGGCGGAGAAAATAAACCAAACGTGCAGAAAGTGAATAGCACACCAACGTGCACTGGTGCGGCTAATTTCTCCTGTTCGAACCAGGCGAAGAAATAATATTTAAATTCAAATGAAAAAAAGGAAATTTAACAACTTCACACTGCAGATCTGCTTTCACTCAAACAGGAATTCAAATGCTGTAAATTATATCACACTTAGCAGACATAAATTGCATGAACAGAAAGAAGGGAGGACGTGCTGGGTTGGTTGGGCCCTAGCCAACCAGCGTGTCTCCCTTTCAAATGGAAACGGTACTCAATATTGAATCAATTCATCAATTGTTTAAGCATAAAGAGATAAAATCCATGAAGCATAAGGTGGTGCTCTTTTTATTAAATCCTAAAAGCAAATACATGCATGTTTACATATCTAGCCCAGATTTGGGTGATAACAAAAGACAGGCTTGCTATTGCCTCACTGGTTCTATTCTCTGATCTATTCAATTCAATCCAAACATTGAACAACTTGTCCTATTTACATTTCTTCTTATATAGATCCTTTTGGCCATAGGCCAAAAGGATCGTTTAACCATTACATAGCCAATTGCAGAAATCATTACAAAAAATTACATAACCAATTGCAGAATAAGCTTTCGGCCTTCAAAATTAAACATTCTAACAAAATGGTTCATGGCTATCTCCAGCTGTTCATTCCTTCTAAGTCTGATCTCCGCTACTCCAGATTGACTTTCCGTTATCACTAGGACTTGGCTGCCTTCAGATATGGTGGTAAAAAATTAGGCAGCAATCAAAGAGATCTGGATTTGCTGCCAAGATTCGCGGTGCTGGCCCTAGTGAGAGATCTGTTCTGCACTAAAAATCAGTGGTCAAGATAAGAATTTAACTATTAAATAACATAGGAGGTAAGGATGAGTTACAAAAGTAATTCTAAGTAGAAAATCATAATAAATAGTTAATAAATGCTAAGTTATGTTAAAATATGTAAAATATGAAGTTAATGCAAAATGTGTCATCGTTCTCTCACTAGTACAGGATGAGGGCGCATGAGATAGGTAAAACAGGGTAAATGATTACGATTTGGAAAGGGAAAAATGATCAAAAAAGGTTAAAATTAGAGGACCAACATCCTCCCATCCCTAAACTGTTCTATGTCCTCACACAACTTTTTTACCTCTGTAAAAAAACAAAATTTTGAATACTCCAACTCAGTCCTGTTCCGGCATGTTGTCCTCAGGCTGCACTGTTTCAACCTTATTCCTCTCGATGTGCCTTAACTTTTTTGCTACCTTTCTCAACCACCTAAAACAACATCCAGCCCGATATTTACATACTTTAACCTCGATTTTCTTTTGTTTGAGCTCTGCCATCAATTCTTCTCTGCTTTGTTCTTTCTCCTCTTGTGCTTTGGTCACAAGCTTCTCCAATTTTTGCACTTGGAGCTCTAATTCTACTATGCGAGCAACAAGAGTCACCAATTATTTTCCTCCCTCTGTCTTAGCAGGGGTTTTCATTGGCTTCAGGACTTCTATATCTGCCATGGTCGCATTAAGGAACTATTCTACCTATGGTTCCTCTTTTTCCAGGTCTCCTTCCTTCTTCTCTGATTCATCTTCATCTGGTTCCTCTTCTTCTGTGGGTTCTTCTGCCTCTTCTCCTTCTTCCGGTTCCTCTTCATCCGGTTCCTCTTCTTCTGTGGGTTGTTCTGCCTCTTCTTCTTCTTCTGGTTCCTCTTCATCTGGTTTCTCTTCTTCTATGGGTTCTCCTTGTACTAGTACAGAATGGGATTCTGTACCCTACGGGAGTTGTGGTTTCTTATCTACATCGACGATTTTACTCTTCTTATGGGGTCTTTTAATAAAATGTGCCAGCAGAGCGTCATCCTCTACTTATACAATATTCGTTGTGTCTGCAAGGCCCGACAGACTATCGTTTTCAGAGGCCTGTGCCTCTGTAGAAGGGGTTTCTTCAGCGGGTGTGCCAACTCTTCCCTTAATGGAAGACGGGGTATTCTCTTTTGTCGATTTTTCTGACTACTTTCTTTTCGCACTAGTGCGAGAAGAACTTCCCTTTTTTATTCTATTTAGACCCTTACTTGTACTAGTAGGAGTCTTCATCTTCTTTCCCTCGGCTGGCTCTCCGTGCAACCATTTCAATAGCTCTTCCCATGTCATACCTTTTATTTCCAGTTGTTTTAAGACTAGTATTTTTATCAGGCCATAATGGTATAATCGTGTATCGGCCTAGTCCTCCCTTCCATCCTGTATGCTTCTAGCCATTTTCTCCAAGCTTCTGAGCAAAAAATAGGGGAATTTCATCCTCCAACGAATGTGTTGGCCTCCTTCAAAATGTTACAGTAGTCTAAAATGATACACCAGGGTATAGGTGTACCTCCCTTCGCAGGTCACAAATTTCTGCAAAACAAACAGGAGATCCTGCCATTGACCAAGCAGGGCTTTGTGCGGGACTCCGCATTTCCAATTCACATCCATCTTCTTATCCTTGAAAAAAAACTGCTAGCGTTTGCTTTCCAGCTTCTGGTTCTTGAACCACTCCACTCCCGTATTGTCTAAGCCTGTTGCTGCTGCTACAAATTTCTTCGTGACTTTGAATTCGAGCGGCCCAATTCTCACTCGGTTGTTCTTAAAAATTCCTGCAAATTGTAGGGCAACCTCCCTGTCATACCCATCAAAATTTTGTAGGAACCGTAGAAATACAGACTCTCGCAACAGTGGAGGACTATTGTGAAATTCGGCAATTTTCTCAATCTTGCTAAGAGACAGGGGCTCATTTCGGACGGGCGACATTGCTCCTATCGGCTATGAACAATAAGTTCCAAGGTTTGCATGCAATACCGGGGAATCGGTTTTCATACATAAATATATAACCATATCTCTAATTCATTTTCCATAAATACTTATCATTTCTGATCAGGCTTAATTGGTACACGCAATGGCGATTTAACAGTTAAGTGCAGTAATAATCACGATGAAGGGAGGTTTAAGATAAATGGATGAGTGGGGCAGATATGAGTGAAGGACATTTCAAATTATTGCAGAGCGGGGTAGATTATATGCAAACAACGATTAACAGGATTCTTACATTTCTTCATAATTACACAAAAAAACTTAGCACTCATTAAAAAGAGCATGATTTCTACTTAAAAAACTTCTTACTTTTAACTAATTTCCTCCTAGGTCAAATAATAAAATAAATACTTGTCAATCATATGAAAAAACATCATATAACTTTACATCATGATCACTTTCTTATTTCATATGATAACTTGTGCTATGCTGCTGATGAGGTGCATGGTTGTACTAATCTTTGTACTGCTTAAATCATGTCATTCTGCTGGTACTTTCTGCTCATCTTATCATATAGGACAACATGCTTGCACTAGTGCAAGCATAATATTAAGACAAAGAATTAAAATATAGGTTGGATTTCACATGATTTCCTCAACTTATTTTGAATTTTGCTTCGCCCTTCCTTGATGTTTTAGAGCACATCCTTTTGCTCTTTGTATGCAAGATCCTGCAATAAACTCATGAGGGAACAAAGGAGTGGGAAAGGAAAATATTAGAATGGGAAGGAATTCTATCACAGGGATTCCAAGAAAGTACCGAAAGAGGGAAAATAGAAGTGGGATAGGGAAAAAAATTAGGATTAAAGTGGGATTTCTTCGAAGCATATAGGGTGAATTTATAAGAATATGGGAAGGTTAATTATACTAGGATTCCGAGAAGAAAGCTGAGGGAGAATTACGAAATGGGATATGAAGAAAGGTAGAAAATTTTCTGGAAGGTATGCCTGCACTGGTGCAAGAAAAATAACTGCAGCGAGAATTAAGCGTTACTTGGAAAAAATATCCATGTTAATTTCCCCAATTGTATAAAGGTTGGATCTATTGAACCTGCTTTTACTTCGATGGTTACTAGCATATCTAAAGATCAAGCAACATTCTCTTTTTATTAGAAAATTTTGATCTTCCTGTCAGCAAGATGGTTTTTAGGTTGATCCTTCTGCAATCATGTCAGCGGACTGATTTTCATAATTACAAGAAATTATTTTTTCTTTAGTTTTTTTTTTTTTTTCTATTCTTTTTTTTTCTTAAAATTTTTTTTCAGAAGAAGAGGGATTCAAATTTTCAAGAGGTTGGTATTACCATTTACCACTACCGTTCCAAATTTCTGTTGAACTTGCTGTGTAAAATCTATCTTGGCAAGTGGTTGAAGATATTTCTTTAATCTATGTCCATTTACCAAGAATATTGTATCCTATCCACATAGTTTTGACTTCTACTACTCAATTCTCAAATACTCGGATTACTTCATATGGTCCCATTCAACATGTATGGAATTTCCCTTTAAAATTTTTAAATCTAGAATCATAAAGGAGTACCCAATCACCTGGTTGGAACTTCTTATTCTGAATGGACTTGTCATGCCACCTTTTCCATTGCTGCTGGATTAGTATGTTTTGCTGAAAAACATCTCTACGAAATTCATCTAAATCATTTAACTGAAGAAGATGCTGCTATTGTGCCTTAGAGAGATTGAGCCCTAACTGAACTGTAGTTCTAAAAGTTTTGGTCTGGTATTCAATTGGTAACAAAACTTGTTCGCCGTATACCAACTCATATGGTGTATTCCCCGTATTATTTCTCCAAGTGGTTCTGTATGCCCATAAAGCTTCTGGTAATCTTTCAGCCCAATCTTTTTGATGCATATTCACTATATTTGTAAGAATGTACTCGATCACCTTGTTTGTAGATTCCACCTGGCCATTTTCTTGCGGGTTATACAGGGTAGATTTCCTGTGTCGGATCTTGTATTGCTCCATCACTCCCTATACCATATTAGAAATAAAATGCGGACCATTATCAGAAACAATTTCTCTAGGCACACCAAATCCAATAAATATTTTAGAAAAGAGAAAATCAACAACAACTTTTTCCGTAGCAAAAGAAATAGCATTAGCTTCTACCCATTTTGTAACAAAATATGTACAAACCAAATTATGCTTCTTACTTAGTGATGTTGGATTTATTGGCCCTACAAAATCAATAGCCCATTTTTCAAATGGCTCAATCATAACTTGAGGGCATAAAGGCATTTCATTGGTTTGATTAGGTTGGCCCATTCGTTGAAAACTATCACATCACCTAACATACTGCTTGGCATCCTTAAACAAGGAAGGCCAAAAGAAGCCAGAGTGTAATATTTTATATGTGGTTCACTTATCAGCGAAGTGTCCTCCACAAGGTTCATCATGAGCAAATTTTAAGATGTCAAACACTTCCTCCTCTCTTAGACATCTGCGGATAATCAAGTCTGGACCAATGTAAAAGATGTCTCCTTGAATCTAGGAGTATGCAACACTTTTCTGAATAATGTTCCTCTTTTCATGGGCGGGCAAGTAAGGTGGTGTTTTTCTAGTAACCAAATAATTAGTGATGTTAGCATACCACAGAGATTTTGTAGACACAGAAAAATATGTTCATCTAGAAAATCATCATTAACAGGAGTTGCTTCACCAGGATTATCTAGTCTAGAATGAAAGTCTGCTACAACATTAGATTTTCTTGGTCTATCAACAATAGTAATATTCAACTCCTGGAGCAATCGCAATCACCTATTCACTCTACCGCTAGTAAATGGTTTGTTCAACAAATATTTAATCGTGGAATAATTAGTATGAAAAAATACTTCATATCCTGTGACATATTGTCTGAACTTATTAATTGCAAATATTACAGCTAAAAACTCTTTCTTTGTAACTGTATAGTTTAATTCAGTGGAAGAAAAATTATTACTAATATAATAAATAGCATAGGATTTCTTGTCTTCCTCTTGTCCCAAAGCTACGCCAATAGCTAGATCTGAAGCATCGGAGGAAATGTGAAAGGGCAGGGACCAGTTTGGACCTCTCAAAACTGGCGCTTGTACCAACTTTTCCTTCAATGTTTCAAAAGACTGTTGGCAAGCCGTGGACCAAAAAAACTCACTATCCTTAGCTAGAAGTCGAAAAAGAGGAGTAGCTATCTTAGAAAAAAATTCAATGAATCTTCTATAGTAACTAGCATGTCCTAAAAAACCTCTTACTTCCCTTTGAGTTTTGGGTGTAGGAAGATGCAGAATGATTTCAATCTTTGTCGAATCAACCTGGATACCTTTGTTAGAAATCAGATGGCCAAGTACCACTCCTGCTTTGCACATTAATCTTCATTTCTTGTCACTCAAAGCAAGGTGGGCTTCCTGACAACGAAGAAGTAATTTCTCCAAATTTTCAAGAGCTTCCTGAAAAGAATTACCAAAAATAGAAAAGTCATCCATATAAATTTCTACAAATTCAAGATCAGCAAAAATAGCTAAGACTGCCCTTTGAAAGGTAGTCGAGGCATTACATAAACCAAAGGGAAGCACTTTGTAAGTGAATGTCCCCCATGGAAATGTAAAAGTACTTTTATCCTGATCTTCGGGTGCAATCTGTATCTGGTTATAGCCACTAAAACCATCCAAAAAGGAGAAAGATTTCTTTCCTGCAAGGGTATCAAGCACCTGGTCAATGGAAGGGAGAGGGAATTAATATTTGAGAGTGGCTTTGTTTAATTCATGATAATCAATACAAATACACCATCTTCCATCTTTCTTAGGCACTAGCACTAATGGAGAGACCCACTGACTATAAGAAATAGGATAGATAAAACCAGCATCTAAGAGTTTCTGTATTTCTTCCTTCACGACATCTCTTAGAGCCAGATTCATTCATCTTTGGGGTTTTCGGATAGGTAAGGTTCCTTCCTGAATATAGATATGATGTGTACAAGTTTCAGGAGGGATACCCTTCATGTCTTCATAGCCCCAAGAAAATGCACTAAGATGGTTTTGCAACAAATTCACAAGCTGCTCTTGCTGAGATGGGTCTAAATGTGAACTGATGTGCAAGGACTTACCAGGGCTAATCTCAAAAAGAGTAGTATCAGGCTCCATAGTACTCAAGGGAGTGGTCAAAGACAACAATATAGAAGAATGAGAATCATGGTTTTCTTGGAAATCTAAGCTAAAAATCTGGCTCAAAGGCTCAAAGTTAGGCATGGTGTCTAGATTGTTCAGGAAATCTTGAATCTCATCTTCTTGTGCAGACCTAGTATAATGATGAATAAGAGAAATAGATTGAGTCTCGTCATCAGTACTTTTGTCCAACCATAAAGTATCTCGAAGGTCCTGAATAGATCTGGTTGGGGGGTATAAGGTAACTTTCTTCCTAGAATCTCCATGTGAAATATACATATCACTGGAACAACATCCAATATATGCATCGGCCGTAGCAAGCCATGCTCGACCCAAGATCAAGGGATGTCCTCCTACTGGGCTCTTTGGTTGAAGCAAAATGAAATCAACAGGATATTCCCAAGAATCTAATGAGATGATCACATCGTCCAATACTCCTTCAGGCTTAATTTTAGATCTATCTACTAATTCAAGCAAAGTGAGAGTAGGGTGAATATGAGATAACCGAAGTTGATCCATGGTTTGCTTATTCATTACATTAATGGCTAGTCCTAGGTCTATAAGGACATTAAAGACAAGGACATTACCAATCTGAACTGTGACAACAGGGTTTCCGGGATCAGTATATTTTTCCACATACACACATCCTGTCATCAAATTTGCTACCCTACCAACAAATTGAATAGTTTTGGGTTCCAAACTCTTCCTCCTGGGTTTCTTGAGACAGATTTCCCTAATAATATTGGTACAAATGGGGATCTCTTTAATGGCTTGGAGAAAAGGTATGTTAATGAAAAGATTCTGAAGTTTCGATGCCAAAATAGTCTCAGAAACAGGCTCTCTTCTTTCCGTTACTGGCCTCTCTAGAAAGGGAGGCTGGTTGGAAGAAGATGGCAAGGACTCAGAGGGTAAGGGCTGCTTAGTGACAAATTTTAGAGAATGGTTAAAAATTTCCTCTTCTCCTTTCTCTTCAACAATCACCATAGGTTGTTTCTGATTTTCTGGCATTAAAGTCCTTCCCGATCTTAATTGAATATCATGAACTCCGAATGGAATAGACTAGTATTCGAACGGTAAAGGTGGGTTTGTTACATGGATCATTTGCACTGCTTTATTATTATTATTATTAGGATTGGGCATAGGTTGAGCGGGAAACTGAGGAGGTCAAAAGGGTGGAGATAAAGGTAATGGGGTGGTCTGAATCAGAAGTTGAGGCATTGGATAAGGTACATGTGTAGATGGATATGGTTGCATAGGTGGCTAGTAGGAATATGGAGAATGAGTTGGGCCTCTCCAACCCTGTTGCCATGGTTGGGAAGATTGCCAATGCTGATATTGATTTCCATATTGCCACTACTGATGAGAGTTAGGATATGAATATGCATGTGGATTATAACCAAAATAGTGTGGAGGAAATTCGGGAGCCATAATTGTACCTACCTAAGGCCAATTTCTTCTTGCTCCCATAGCATACAATTGTTCAGCTTCAGGCTGCCCCCCTGTAAATACGGCTTTAAGTCCAGGTATAGAGGGACATTTTTCTGTGATATGGTCTTCTACACAAATAACACACTTATTAGTTTCTTTCAAGTTAAGAGGACATTCTTTAGGGGGATGCTTGTCTCTACATTTAGGACAGAAAATACATAATGACTCTTGTTCCTTCACAAGTTTTTGTTGAAATTTTAAAGAGTATAATTGTTTAGTAACAGTGTTCATTATATCAATTTTCATGTTTTCCATTTTATTTTCAAGTCCAATAATCATAGCATCAGTAGATTCAGTCTTTCTATTTTTATTTCAAGTTCCTCTACCGGATCTATACTGATTTCTTGAAAATTTCCGGCATAATTCACAAATTTGATCAAAATTTTGCTGAGAAATATCACCTTGTCCTAATAGATTCAAATTGTTTCTAGCATTATCAGTAAGTCCTCTTAAGAATAAGGTTCTAATAGTGTTGGGATCAAGCTTAAGTTTTGACCTTTGTAAAATATACAAAAATATTTCCAAATAATCTTCAAGCATTTCATCATCATCTTGTATGATTGTAAAAATTTCATCCTGCATGTCCCAAGTTTTGCAATATTCTTGATATTTAGACAAAAATACTATCTTCATCTGATCCCAAGAAGTTATGGTGTTTCCTCCTAACCCCATAAACCAGCGTAAAGTTGAGTCCTTGAGAGTAACAGGAAATAATCTTAACTTCTGAGCCTCAGTTGCATAATCATAAATTCTACAAAAAATATCAAACTCAAATAGAAAAGAGTCAGGATCTTCATGAACTTTACCATGGAAACAAGGGAGAGCTGATGGTGGAAAATTCTTCATTTGTGACACAGTATCAGGATCCAAAATTGGAAACACAAAAGTAGATTGTCCTTCACTTACCTGATTGTCACCAGTTCCTTCCAAATGATCTTCTTGGTCTACCATTGTTCCCTTCTTGCTTGTACCTCTCTCCACAGGCTGATCCACACCTGAGCTGTTATTACCAGAATCTAGGTGGATTGTTCCTACGTGACGGGTTTGAATTGGATTGGGCTTCCTGCTTGCAAAAGGAGATACAATGTGAGAAAAAATATGTTGGCCCTTAGTGGGCTTCGAACCCTTACCTTTCCTAGGCATTCATTTCAAATATATATATATATCAAAATAATTTCTAGTAAAATGATGTCAGAAATCAATCAACACCAGTAAAAACTCCGTCAAAAATACTTGCAAGAAATAGAGGAAACTTACCTCTATTATACAATCAGAAAATTATTACTAAATCAAATCGCCTCCCTGGCAACGGCACCAAAATGTTGGGTGTAGGAATTACACTTAAGTAAAGTCCTCAAAAATTAAATTTTCAACCAGAGGGATTCGTAAACTTAGAGATGAAGCATAGGCAATGCCAAACATGGTATGAATATTTCTAATATCAACTCCTACATTTTAAAGGAAAAATTTCAGAATCAAAATTTAGAGAAAAAGGCAACTCAAACCATCAAAACAATCTGAGGCCAGAACAAAAAGAAATGTACTTGCAGGAGAGATTTAGAAATAAAAGAAGGCAATTACTCTAGCGGGAATTTTTTTTTTTTTGGCTAAATTGTGCTAATTCTATTATATAAACATAGAGTTACAAAACTGCCACGGTTTAGCTGAGGGAGCCTGAAGCCGGGCTTGAACTCCAAGTTCTATCCAGATGACGAACTGCCCAGAGTGGGAAACTAGTTCCTTTAAAAGTAATTACACCGCCTGTTAGATGGGAAACCGGTGAAGAGTCTATTACATTCAGCATGAAAAAACTATAGAAAGACAAACCAGGCATGCAGCTGTTGCTGCTATAGACAACCAAAAAAGCAGAATTTCTTGGAAAAAAGTCAAGAGAAGAAATCATACTGGTCCTAGACATAGCAGAGTCAAAGAAATTAGATTGGAGCTGGCTTCTCCTCTTCAATTCGACAGCCATATAGTTCCTCAGGATCTTCATCAGCACGCTGAGCTCCGTCTCTGTCTGAAAGGTCTGTTCCCACCTGCATGAGAATATGGTCCATGGAGGAAGGAGCGGTAATAAGGGGCTCGCTGGGACCAACAGAGGGAGTGGCAATCTGCTGGGAGATGGGGGCGAGAGGAGAAGGCACAGGTCCAGTTACCGGAGGGGAATGAATGGTGGCTTCTTCACGCAGGGTGATAGTAATATAGGCAGTAATGGAAGGGCGATTGAAGGCACTGTCGAAGCGAAGCTCAGCGTGTTGCGAAGTTTGCCTCAGAATGTGGCTTTTGGGGTGTTGAGGGATAGAGGAAATGAGGCTCGGGGGCGCGGTCAGAGGAGGAGCAGAGGGATGAATGCCATGAATGAGGCCAGGAGGGGCATTGTGAACCGGAGCAGAGCGCCTTTCAGAAGGCTCATTGGAGAAAGCTTCGCCGGAGCTGATGGGAGGTCGTTCACTCGCAGACCTGCCCCGAGAGGAGCCGCATCGACAAGTCATCTGCTGCCTAAGCCTAGGCATGGTGATCTTCTCAGAGTGAGCAGGCGAAGAACTAGAGGGTGCTACAAGAACAGGGGCAAAATCATCGAAAACACTGGGAGAAACCTGAGAATTGAAATTGGAAAGACAGAAATTGCTATGCGTATAATGAAAGCCAGGGATAGTTTCCAGGCAGCTGAGCAATGAGCATCGGTGACCAGTGGTTGTGCGTTCACAGGGCGTAGCACATCCACCCGGGCAATTACTGCGCAAGGGCTGTAGAGCTTGACTGACAGGGCCAGAGTGATCCGGAGAGCGTGAGCAGGCATCCATATGGTGTCGTCTGTTCGGACCAAGGAGGAGAGGGTGACGACGCGGCTGAGTAAATTCTCGGAGTGAGTGCGTATTGATAGCCATATTAATGGCGCCATGAGGGGCCATGTGGCCACCCCATGCGAGGCGCATTGGGAGATGGCTGGGGACATGTGTCCCGATGAGTCCTCTAGACATCCGCATCCAGAGTACTCTAGCGGGATATTGATCATCTACTGAGAATATGTTTTCTTTAGCAAAGACACCTTAGCAGTCTTCAATAGATGGACCCTTTCAAACCTGCTCATGTAAATATATCCTTCCTACAAGAATCGATCTTGCACTAGTGCAGGAATGAAGATCTATGCAGAAGGTGTAAAGTAATGTCTGTACTAAAAATGATTTTCTTCATGCAAGGGGCCCTAAACTTCCTCAAGTCCACCGCACTTAGATCTAGTACCAAGAAACCGGTTCTTGTACTTGATCTAAGCTTCTTACACTTTAACTTTTAGTCCTTGAAATCAATGATTAATTACTGCAAGTGTTTATGAAACCAAATTGCTTATCAGGAAGATAAATATCTGTAGAGAATAACGAAACAATATTTTCAATTAAAATGTAATTGAAAGCAAGAAAGCTGTTAGAAGTAACTTAAAGAGACTTGTTGCATCACACTATCTAGCACTGGTGTAGAAACAGTTCTCCTGCTTGCACTAGGAAGAGAAAATAAATCAAACATGTAGAAAGTGAATAGCACACCAACATGCACTAGTTCAGGTAATTTCTCCTGTTCAAACCAAGCGGAGAAAGAAAATTTAAATTCAAATGCAGAACAGGAAATTTAACTACTTCACACTGCAGATCTGCTTTCACTCAAACAGAAATTCAAATGTTGTAAATTAAATCACACTTAGCAGACATAAATTGCATGAACAAAAAGAAGGGACGATGTGCTGTGTTAGCTGGGCCCTAGCCAACCTATACGTCTCCCTTTCAAATGGAAATGGTACTCAGTATTGAATCAATTCATCAACTGTTTAAGCATAAAGAGATAAAATCCATGAATCATAAGGCGGAGCTCTTCTTCTTAAATCTTCAAAGAAAATACATGTGTGTTTACATATCTAGCCTAGATTTGGGCGATAAGAAAAGACAGGCTTGCTACCGCCTCACTGGTTCTATTCTCCGATCTATTCAATTCGATCCAAACATTGAAAAAATATTCCTATTTACATTTCTCCTTGTATAGATCCTTTTGGCCGCGGGCCAAAATGATCATTTAACCATTACATAGCCAATTTCAGAAATCATTACAACAAATTACATAACCGATTGCAAAATAAGCTTTCGGCCTTCAAAATTAAATGTTTTTAACAAAATGGGCTGTGGCTATCTCCAGCTGTTCGTTCCTCCTAGGTTCAATTTCCTCTATTCCAGATTGACTTACTGTTATCACTGGGACTTGGCTACCTTCAGATATGGTGGTACGAAATTAGGGAGCAATCAAAGAGATCCAGATTTGCTGCCAAGATTCATGGTGCTGGCCCTAGTGCGAGATCTGTTCTGCACTAAAAAATCAGCGGTCAAGATAAGCATTTAACTATTAAATAAAATAGGAGGCAACGATGAGATACAAAAGTAATTCTGAGTATAAAATCACATAATAAATAGTTAATAAATGCTAAGTTAAGTTAAAATATGTAAAATATGAAGTTAATGCAAAATGTGTCATCGTTCTCGCACTAGTGCAGGATGAGGGCGCATGAGATAGGTAAAACAAGGTAAATGATTACGATTTGGAAAGGGAAAAATGGTCAAAAAAGGTGCAAATTAGAGGACCAACAACCTGCACCATCATGCTCAGAGAATCCAAATCATCTAGGAATGACTCTTTCCAAGCCAAAATTGGTCGAAATATGCCAAAGTTATGACTTCTTTAGTTAACTCCACTAATTTTGGAACTAGCGCCAAATTTGGCAGCCTTCACCAACTTAATACACAATTAAAGGTGAGATTAATTAAGGTTAAGTGTGAAATAATATCGGGTTTAGCGCTCTAACCACGTTTATGCATAATCCACATTAAGAAATGTGATTAGTGCTAATCTGCGGATTAACGATTAGTAACGGTGGGTTATGTTTTAATAAAACATGGTTAATGTTTAAATTTGCAATTTGCAATTGACCTCCACCAACTGTCATAACATCTAGGTCATATGGTATGGGGGGCTGACCCCCATTTTCATCTACCCAGAACATAACGTAACTTTAAATACAATGTCTGACCCATAACTATTAAGAACCATGGTGTGGGTATGTTGATAAGATGGATGTGTAGTGTCGAGGAGGTCGCGGGGTAAACTCCGACCTCCACCCAGTTACAACATAAAATTTCCCCCCACCATATATATATTAAAATTCAACCATACCATACACTTAACCACATTTTTTCCTTTGGGAGGGGCACATGGTGGCCTCTGGGCTAACCACATGTCACCATCTCATTGGTTAATCAAAAACAAATAAAATTTCACCATGTGCCCGGACATTTGGGCCACTCACAAATTTACACTTATCAGCATGCCATTTGCGAGTGAAAAAAACCAAAATTTGACCGATGACCCTGTTTGACCTCTTTTTTTTTTTTAATCACCTGTTTAGTTAAGCGGACAACGGGCTCTAACTTTCACATATGAAGTTGGTTTTCGATGAAATGAAGTGCACCAGATTCTTGGCGATGAGACCTATCTGGCCATTCTAGTTTGGAGTGATTCTGAGCACTTTGATTTTTTAGCAATTTTTTGCCCCCAACCCAGATTCTGATCATACTTTCTAGCAAAGGTTTGGAGAGGTCCAAGTACACACATAGGTAAACATATGAGGTATATCACCCTTTTTTCATGATATGAGACATCATCACAAATTTTCCTATTTTATTGCGAGTATGAGTTAGGATTTCTGGATCCTAGTATTCATGAGGAAGGGAGTATAGCTTGATTAAAACTGTAAGGAGAAATATTTCTTCTCTATAATGAATCTGGGAACCCATGTTTTCATGAAGAGACCCGCAAAATTCATAAAATATGCACCTCCTTAGAAAATGTGATCCAGATCTTCAATGTTGTTGATTATAGTAAAAATCCTCTATATCCTATCTTGAGGTCCACGTCTCCCTTGACTGTTCAATTATTTTGCATTTAGTTGATAAGGAGTCGGTCGAAGGGCCAAGGTCCAACATATTTACAAATAATTGCATTCTCTTTCATATTATTAACTCTTGCACCCAATTTTTTATGGGTATTTCTAAGAGGGGATTATTGGGCTTGCAAGAGGCATGGGATAACTAGTTGTGTTATTTTTCCTACGGATTTTGGAGATGAATTTGAGAGCCACTGCTTCTTGGAACTTCTAGTTGTATATGTGTTAATATGTTTCTTTTTCACCATATTGTTAGATATACACATTGGCTACTGAGTAGAGTGATTAGTGACCACGTTTCTAAAGGAGGGGATGCCTACCCCCAATGGGGGTTCCCTAGAAGCTAACTTAATAATAACATACTAAAAATCACTTAAAACCCTAGATACTGGAGGGGAAGAATGATCAACTTTTCTATTATGGTCACAAATATGCATCGAAAGTATTTATTTAATCTATTATGGAAATACTATTTAAACAAATAATAAATATATTTAAATTGAAGAAGTGGTTCGTTTTCATTTTATATTCTTAGCTGTTATGAAAAGTATATAAGCTTCATAATGATAGAATCTCTTAATTAAAAGAAATTGATTCACTGTGTAAATATTAATTCTAAAAGGAAAGAATTTGTTGAATTTTTTAACGAGGAGATTGTAGAATTCCAAAGGAATTCATTATAGATAAATGAAGAAAATTATCACTTTAAAAATCGTAATCAAGAATTATAATGGGAAAATATCAAATTAGAATGCAAGTGAATGATTTTACATTACAAATAAATAGAGTGTTGAACTTGTTAATGTGTAGATTGTAGAATTCAAAAGGAATTGATCATAGAGTAATGGGGAAAATTCTCACTTTAAAAATCACAATGAAGACTCATAATGAGGAAAATATCAAAGTAGCATGCAAGTGAATCGATTTTCATTACAAATAAATAGAGGATGAACTACCTAAGCAACAACAAAAATATAAAGGTTTGAAGGATATGTGTGGAAAAGAATCACTAGAAAAGACAAAGAAATTTATCACCTAAAGCATCAAAATAAGATGTTACTTGCAAATCAAAAAGTTAAAGGATGTTAAATAGTGAAATTAAAAACTAGAACCAGAGAATAAAACATATAAAGAATAAATTATTTGGAAAGGATGAACAAATTTCCTTCATAAGAAACCTCAACTAGAGATTACATGGGAAATAAAAGATGTCAAAAATAATTTTGACAAGCTAGAAAATGAAAAGGAATTTTTATGGCGAAAAGGTAATAATTAAAATTAACTTACACGGATTAAAGAAAATAAGTAATAATAATAACTAGCTATAAGATAATCTAGCACAACAGCAAAGAATCATTACTCAAAAAGTAAACAATCACCAACTCAACTGCAATAGAGAAGTAATCAAATGTTAAATACTATGGTCAACTAAGGTGATTGTTGGTGGGCCACAATTGAGATTTAAGAATGTTTAACCACAAGAATATTAATATTAATAATATTTCTTCTTAATAATAATAATAATATTTTAACGTTAGAATGGTATAAATTATATTCAAACGTTGCAATGCAATATTATAAAATTAGGTAATCACATTTAATAATGTGGTTGACTATGTTTAATTATATTTGACTATGCTTGATAGCCAACACTCTCTAAATTCAATCAAACATAATTTTCTATTAATATTATTGATTAATATTAGTAATCAAACGTGTTGTGATGTCAGAATGGTACATAAATCTATCAAACTTTGCAATGCAACGTTATAAATTTACTCAACTACATTTACTAATGTTGTTGACTATTATCAACAATGTTTGAAAATCAACACTCCTTAGCTTTATTCAAACATAATCACCTATCCTTATGATTGATTAATATTAATACCTAAACATAATCAACCACATTATTGAACATAGTCAAACAAAGTCAACATTGTTAGTCATTATTTAAATAGTTGACAATGATCAAATTTGGTTGATCCTATGTTTACCATTTTTTACAATAATTAACCTTGTTCTCTCATAGTTTTCCTGAGTCAATGTAACTAATCCATATTCAATTATAGTCAACCATGATTAACCAAAGTGAAACATTGTGAACCTTATTAAACTAAGGTAATCCTTAATTAGTCACAATCAATATTTAAAAATGTTTAATAATAACAATGTTATATTAAAAAAATGCCTAATAATAATGATAACAACAATAATTTGATTATTAATAACAATAATACTTATAATATTGTTTCAATGTTACATTTCATTGCAATATATCGAATGTTAAAATGCGACATTACAAAATTAATCAACCATATTTAGTAATGTGGTTTACTATGTTTGAATATATTTGAATATGTTTGATATTCAACACTCTTAAACTTTAGTCAAACATAGTCTCCTATTAAGATTATTGATTAATATTAGTAGTCAAATATGTTGTCAGGTCAAAATGGTACAAAAATATATCTAACATCACATTGTGACAAAAATTTTCGCAACGTGACAATCATTTTTGAGTTAAGGCTTCTCTCATTCATAATGCTTTGATGTAGTTCTTCCAAATTAACAACATTTAGAATTTTAGGTCGATGTTCTGAACCAGCCAATGTGGTTCATCATAATGGAAATGATAGAAAAATGATCTAGACCGAGTGAATTAAATAGGGTAAAGCTAGAAGAGAAAGGACATTCATTTTGCCTAGATCAGATTTCTCATCATTATCGTGATGATGAACTACATAGACCGGTTCAAAACATTGACCTAAAATTGTAAATGTGATAATCGTTGTTGCAATGTTACATCACATTGCAATTTATCCAGTGTCGCATTATGACATTATGAAATTGGTCATCCACATTTACTAATATGGTTGAATATGTTTAATTATGCTCGAAAGTCAATATTCTTTAACTTTGCTCAAGCATAATCGTATCTTATTTTTACTAATTAATATTAATAATTAAACATACTCAAGAACATTAGTCAAACAGAGATAAACAAATTCAATGTTTATAATCGATGTTTAAATTGTTGACAATGATCAAACTTGTTCAACCCTATAATTACCATATTTAACAATAGTCAACCTTGTTCACTCATATTTTTCCTAAGTCAACTTAACTAGAACATATTTAATTATATTCAACTATCATTTACCAAAGTCAAACTTGTCAACCTTAGTAAACTAAGGTTTTCATTGGTGAGTGACAATCAAGATTTAAAAATGTTAAATAATAATAATTATTATATTAATAAAGCTGACTAATAGTAAGAATAATAATGGTATTAATAACGTTGACTATATAACCATATTCAATTATAGTCATCATGGTTGACTAAGGTCAAACATTCAAAACCTTAGTCAACCAAGGTCAGACATTAATTAAATATATTGTTAATAGTTTACCATGATAAAAATTGCTCAACCCTATAATAATAATATTATAGGATTCACCAACCGTATTTGAAGGTCATGATAATAATAATAATAATACTAGGGTTTGTGAATAAGTTTAATTTTTAATAAAGTTTAAAAAGATTAGTATTAATATTAAGGTTGAATATATTATTATATTGTTATACGATTGAATATATTATTAATAGTTTACCATGATCAAACATGGTCAAAACTATTTTTATCATCGTCAACAATAGTCAACGTTACATTACATTACATTTTATCACTAATCGAATAGTCAACCGTGTGATGTTACATTACATTGCAATTTATCCAATATTTCAATGTAACATTAGAAAATTAGTCAACCATATTTATTATTATGCTTGACTATGCTCGACTATGTTTATTTATGTTTAATATTGAACACTCTTCAACTTCAGTCAAACTTAATCACCTATTAATATTATTGATTAATATGAATAATAAGACATGTTGTGACGTCAAAATGATACATAAATCTATCCAGCATTGCAATGTTACATTACATTGTAATTTTTCCAACACTGCTATTCAACATTAAAAAGTTATTCAACCACATTTGCTATTGTGGTTGACTATGTTCAGCTATGTTTGACTATCTTTTCCAACCATAACTCTTCAACTTCGGTCAAACATAATCAACTATCAGTATTATTGATTAATGTTCATAATTAAAACTAAGAAACCACATTAGCAAACATTTTCAAACAAAAAAAACCTTTATAGTCAATGTTTCAATAGTTGACCTTGTTTAAAATTGGTCAACCCTATGTTTACAGTAGTTAACTATAGTCAACCTTGTCCACTCATAGTTGTCCTTAACCAACATAACTTGACTATATTCAATTATAGTGAACCATGGTTGGTTGACCAAAGTTCAACATTTTAGCCCTAGTCAACTAAGGACATCCTTGGTCGATCACAATCAATATTTTAAAATATTTAATAATGATAGGGTTAATATTCGTAAAATTAACTAATAATAATAATAACAAGGTTGAATAAATTATTATTATTATTATATGATTGAACATAATATTAATATTTGACTATGATCAATATTGGTCAACCCTATTGTTGGACAATTGGCATTGACTAAATGTTGGTAGGAGTGTTCGCATTGATGTTCAACAGACTAGCATGGAACCTTGTCACAACAAATATTGGCATTTGATGTCAACCATAGGAAAATGGTGGTCCATTGATAGTTTTAGGCTACTGGTAGAGAATCATCATAGTAACAGGTGTTATTAGAAAGGCATAAAATATGAGTGTATTGGCATTTGATGTCAACTAGGGATAATTGTGATCCATTGATAGCTTTAGGCTTCTGTTTCAGAATCATCATAATGAAGGCTTATTGAGAAGCCATAAAATGAGGAATATGGTGGATAGGTGATCAAAATTCAAAGAAAGAAAAAGATTCAAGAATCAAAGTGTGGTAGAGAGTTTGCAGTCACCTTAGAGGCATAAATTATTCCATTGATATCTGCAGGCTTCTGGTAGAGAATCATCATAGGAGAAGGCTTATTGTGAAACCATAAGATGATGACTATGGTGGATAATATGCCCAACGGTCCAAGCAAAAGAATAAAAGTCAGAAGTGAAGTGCGGAAAAGTGTTTGGAGTCACCTCAGAGGAAAAAAAATGTGCTCCAAGCCTACATCAAACCCTATCCAATGGAAATTTCTTTGGAAGATCTTTCAAATGATATGCGAATGTTACAAAATAAGCTCCTATATCAAAAGATATGGTCTACTGATGTCCGGGGATTTGGAGCCTTGAGAAGGATGAATTATCGAAGCATAAGGCATATTGGGAATCAGAGTATCAGAGGAGACCAACATATTGTAATAGCAGAGTATAGTATCATATCAAGACCTCAAATCAGGTCATATTAGAATATCGAGGGTCTGAGTACATCGAGATCTGATATCGGAGCATCAAAGCAGGCTATATAGGAAGTAGGTAAATATCGGGACATCAGAGCATGTCATATGGAGATATCGGAAATTGTAGGCCATCAGAATATTAGAGTTCTGGGATATCGAGACATCAGAGCATGTCATATCGGGATATTGGAAGCTAGAGGCCATTATTATATTAGATGTCAGAGATATCGGGACATTGGAGCATGTCATATCTGAATATCAAAACCTTGTAATTCCTTGCAACTCCTTGAAAGTGTCAAGGTTTATGAAGGTGTTGAAATACAAAGGTTTTCATTGCAAAACCAAGGCATGTCGAGGAACCCTTCTCTCTCCTCTGGTAGAACGCTTGCTAACATGTGATTCGTTCTGAGAAGCTATAGTGGAAACTAGCGACAGTGTGACATGGCGGTACGACAAGGCACATGGCAGCCTATTTTGGTATTTTCGGTAGCCCAATGGGGTAACATGGAGAGAACATGTCACGAATCATAAGGTTACATGTGGAGAAGTGACGAGAGAATGATATCATCTCGAATATTAGCATATCAGAGGTCAGTATATCTGAGGTTGAGGATCTCATAACTCTTGTGCAAATGGCATTTGAAAACATTACGATGGCTAGGGAGCTTCGATGTATGTGTTGGCACTAGGTCGTGGAATCTCAAAAGAACCAAGGGCAAGAGATATAATATAGTGATATAGGACCTCGAAAGGAACCTGGAGGCTAGGAACCTAATTTCTATACTGGTAGTCATAGTCCTAGTCCCGTGGTGGAAGACCTGGAGAGACAAATAAAAAGAAGGGGGCTAAGAGTATTGAAATTGAGTGATATCGTAACATTCCTCTTACATGAGTTACAATATGATGTGGCTCTGATATAATAGTACAAAGGTGCATGGAAGTTGGATGAGTAATGGATCAAGGGCCATGATTGCGTAAAGAAGTTGGTCTCAAGAGTAATAATGTTTTTCAAATATCGCTAGGACAAGGCAGCAAGGACCATGATTTACAGAAAATGATTTTGGGTCTACCTTGAGTTGAAACAAGCCATTTATGTTCTCCGACTCATGCCTTAGTGAATTAAATGGAGATCAAAGAAGCCATGTTGGATTACAGACGAGCGATGGGAAATCATGAACAAGCATGGAGAGCCTAAGTGAGAAGGAGATATGTTCACAGAAAGGACTATACTTGGTTGAAGTGTGTAGGTGGAATGAGAATTAATTCTTAGTCTGATGAAATAATGAGATGTCCATTCACATGTTTAATGCACTAGTAGATACTAAGTTAGACACAACAACAAAATGGAGGATCGAAGCTGAGGTACACTCGCGAAGTGTGGAAATAGCTAATAGTGGCAGCATCAAGTGAAGTGCAACTTAGGAACAAAACCCAGGAGTTCAGATGAGAAAAGTGGGGGAAAAAGAACTGAGTTGTGTAGAGAACTAAAGGAGTGTGTGTATTTATGTGTGAAAGGAAAATTGAGCCTGTTCTGCTGAGAAATAATGAGAGTGCATATGTAGAAGCAAAGATACCCCAAGAGAGTTTGTGCTTCTATGTCATAAGAGGCCAACAGTGCCTATGCAGAAGGAAACAGACCTCGAGAAAGTTTGTGCTTATGTGTGAGAAGAGGATGAAGGTGCCTATGGAGAGGGTCTAGAATAGTGTGGTGTTGTGGTGAGAAAGGTTGAGAGAGCGTATGGATAGGAGAGGCTTAGAATGGTTGATGATGTAGTATGAACAATGAGTTCTGAGGAGTGAGTGTTGTTGAGGAGAAAAATAGGTTGAAACAAAGTGAGAAGTGGATAGAACAGAGATGATATCAAGCAGAGTGGCTTCCATATACAATGAGCATTAGTTCCTTACCGAGTGTGGGTTGGAGCCCATACACAGGAATTTGGTGCTTCGATCTCTAGTGGGTGCTTGAGAAGGCTTGAGGGTTGATGCCTCCTACAAGTTGGTGCTTGCATAAATCCATGGAGCTAGAATTTGGTGCTTGCAAAAAATGCGTGAAGTTGGTGGTTCACATGGTGCTTCTGCTAAGCTGGATAGGTGGCTACAAAAATAGGGAGTCAGTGCTTCCTGATAGTGGGTGTTAGAAAACAACAAGGGGATTTGGTGCTTCTTGTGAGTGGTGTCTCACAAAACATATTGATGTAATAGAATATGTGCCCTTATTTTACATCAATAACAACAACAAGCTTTGGTTATTTTTTCCTAAAATGGTTTCCACGTAAAACATTATTTCTCATGTGTATGATGCTCATGGTGTGTGCTTGTATGCTGATTTCATATTCTTGCCATATAATATGTTGTTGTTAATTATATGGATGGTTTCAAAGTATGAATTGGAAAATAAAATTGGCATGATAAATTAAATATTATCCTTAATACTGATTCCCCCTCCCCCCCCCCCTTCTTAGTATTAACATTGTTACCAATGCCTATAACATTAATATTAATAAAGTTGACTACTGCTACTAATAATAATAATATCAAGGTTGACTATATTAACCATATTCAATTATAGGAAACCATGTTTATCTAAAGTCAAACACTATTAACTATTATATTAATAGTTGACCATGATCAAAATTAGTGAACCCTATAAAATTAATATTAATAAATATGAATAATAATAATAATAATAATAATAATAACATCAACAACAACATTGATTATATTAATCATATTCAATTATAGGAAAACGTGATTGCTTAAAGTCAAATGTTTTCAACATTGGTTGGGAAAAATCAATATTTAAAAATGTTTAATAGTACTATTATTAATATTAATAAAGTTAACTAATACTACTACTACTACTAACTACTCCTAATAATAATAATAATAATAAGGTAGAATATATTATTATTCTTATAGTATTGAATATATTATTAAGTGTTTACCATGATCAAACTTGGTCAACCTTATGATAATAATTTATAGGGCTGACCAAATTTATTTGTAGAAATAACTCAAAATTTGTAGCTACTAATCAAATCAAACTGAAATCAATAGACACAAATTCTTCTAGTCAATTCCGTGGAAGGAAAATTGACAATAGAAACACATGTGATCATTCAATCACAATGAACACTATTTTTACTCGGGAACCCGTTGGGAAAAATCCCTCCTATGTTTGGATTATATTATATGAGAAAAATGATCTATTACAATGAAAACATTAATTCTTTAAGGTCCCTTTTCATTGAAATACTTATCTCCTCCTCTTAAGGGAATGCTCAACACTTAGCCAAATCAACCTGTAAGGAAGGTCCTATTTCCTTGTGAAATTTAACCCCTAAAAATTAGGGAAATATCATATTTCCTTTCACAATTGCTAAGAGAAATAGCTCACTCAATTAAAACTTTGTACATTCCCTAGTATACAATAATGATTACAATTGTGCCTTTTCCTCCAAATTCACAAGGAAATTCAAATTGCATGCATGACTAGGGATATTTTTAGTAAATTGACTAGTTAACTGAGAGATCAGTGAGTTAACAACAATTAAAACTACTCAACTAAACTCATACTGACTCTATTCTAGAATAGAGCTTAGATAAATGAATTTCACTAAGATAGCACCTCTTGATAGCTAAATATTAACCACCAAATTGCAAACAACTCTACTTCTATACCATAAACATGAGTTGACTAACATAGCTAAATGATTTGGCAATGTCACCCCTGCTAACTGCTTGAAAACGCATTCTACTTAAGTGGAAATTAGAATTTCTCCATTTGAATAGGCACAATTCAAATGAATCCCTTTCTTGCTACACTTTCACACTCCATCTTAGAAATAAAAAGGGCTCTAGACAACCCCAATCTTTCTCCCGTGGAACTTAAACTTTCCTCTTGAAAAAATATTTATTAATATGTTTACATCATGCTCCTCTGTAGGAATATTTTGTAACATAAAAATCCTCCTCTACATACAATATCTTAGGTGTTGGTACCTGATGTCTATATGCTTGGACCTATCATGAAACACTAGATTTTTGGAGATTTTTATACAAATTTGATTGCCAAAGTGGATTAATGTAGGCTCTGTCCCTGATAGAAGAAATCAACCAAGATCTTCCTCATCCAAATAGCCTCACATGTTTCTTGAATAAAGTCATATACTCAACGTTTGTTGAGTTGATTGCTACAGATATATGTTTCGTGTTGTACTAGGAAACTGTTGCTGGCCCTACACTAAAGACTACCCCTGATGTGCTATTCCTATATGACCGACTCTCTGTCTAATTTTAATATATGAAGCCTTGAAGATTCACTCCAACAACCTGCCTATACCATAAACCAAATTTTTTTGTGCCTATGGTGTATCTTAGAACATTTTTTGATGCTTTCCAGTGAATCTTGGAAGGCTCCACCATGAACTGACTAATTTGGTTAAGTGAAAAGAAAATATTGGGTCTTATGTTCACTAAGTCCATAAAGAACCCCACCAACTGTATATAGATAGCTCCATCTACTTTATCCCTTGTAGAAGCATCATCTTCCCTATAGTTAGTACCTAGAGGAGTATCGATGGGTTTGCAATCCTTCATATGGAATATTTGAAGTATTTTAGAGGTGTACTTCACCTATCCAAAAAATATATTTCCCTCTCCTTGCCACACCTGCAAGCCAAGGAAATAGTGCAGCAAACCCATATCCTTCATATCAAACTCTCTTGCAAGGTCCTCCTTGCAAGAATGGATCAACCTTTCATATCGTATCAATATCAAATTGTAACATCCTTGGTGAAAATTCCATGTAAAATGTAATAAAGGAAAAAATTATAACCATGGTCGATGGGACATATATTCCAAGTTTAATTATGGGAAAACAAATCCTAATGGGTGTTCATTCAATTTATTATGGCTAAAGTAAATTGGAAAAGGAAATGGAAAAGTCATGAGGCATTAATTCACATTTTATTTTTGAAAATAATGGAAATAGGAGAAAAGGAGGTTAAAGGTCTCATGTTGCATGTGAGGAGGAAAATAAAGGAAAACAATGGAAAATAAATAAAATAGAGGGGTTTTTAATCAAAAGGCTTATGAGGATCAGTCGACAAGACTTGATCAGTTTGGTTTTGGAGCTCTCATTCTTCTCTCTCTCTCTCTCTCTCATACTCTTGAGCACTTAAAATTTTCTTGGAGAACTCTTTGAGAGTGTGGATACTTGGCGAATTGGAGCAAGAATGCAAAGGAAGAGCAAGAAAGTGAAAGAAGACATCCGGATGCGCATCTACAACATATTATGTGTGTAGGTACTGTTAGAACCCTGTAATTTACAGTATCACAAGGTGACTGTGTACTTTCTCTTTGAAATTTTTTCATGTTGTACATAGATGTCAATATTAAAAAGTGTTTTCGAAACAAAGATAAAGAGACACAAAAGAAGAAGAAAAGAGGGTATTTAAAAAGGCAAATGAAAAGGTCATACTATAGGAAAGCATCCTAAAAACTGCTTGACTATTTTCCTATAATCAAACTGAAAAGATCAATTTTTTCTCTAAAGGTGCTCAAAGGGAATTACTTTAAAAAACCTTTGGAACTCCACATTACCATGTTCCATTGGTGGACCCACTTTGCTTTTGCACTCAAATTTATTTTTCATCGGCCACTTTGATGGCTGTCTCCTACAAACCTTCCAAAGGAAATATGTGATGAAGTGGGACCCATTCACCCGCCACACTTCCTTTTCATTTTATTTTCCTTTAAAAACATTGAACATTAGGGGAATTTTGAGGTCTAAAATGGGCCTCCTAAGAAAAATGTACAACCAAAATAAATTTTCTGAGAACCGATAGGATTAAATATGATGATGTCAACCCTGGGGGATGATTCACCATTTTTGGAGTAAAAATGTAAAAATATTAAAAAATAATAAAATAATAAAACTACTTTTTCAAATCATATTTTCAACTTATCTCCCTAAGGTTTTACTGAAATTTTGAGCAAGAATACTTGTTTGATGCAAAATTTAATTTCCCATCCAAGAAGTACCCATGTTTCATACTTTTGATGGACTCTGCTATGTGAAAATTGAGAAATACATGAAAAAACATGATTCCAATCACGTTTCTCATTTTTCGCATAGAAAAGTCCATAAAAAGTATGCAACATGGGTACTCCTTGGATGGGAAATTAATTTTTGCATCCAACGAGTATTCCTGCTCCAAATTTTTGTAAAACCTTAGGGAGATAAGTTCGAAATACGAGTTGAAAATGTAGGTTTTCCTTTTTTCCCTCTAAATTTTGATGATGTAATCAAATATTATTTTATTATTCCCACTATTATTTTATAATTTCCTTAGGAGGCCCATTTTAGACCTCAAACATCCCCTAATGCTTCACCCTTTTCCGCTTTTCCTCTTTATATTTATAGTTTACCTTTCTGTCGCTATATCATTGTTTTACCTCCACCTTCCCATTTCCCCAATTGCGATTGAAGTGGGGCCATTCTCCCTGACATGTCACCTTTTACCCCAGCATCTATCGTATTTCACAAATTATAACGTATTCCATTTCGCCAACCCTTAAAATATGTGATCGCCGATTTGAAATATATCACATCGCACATTTTATAACTTACCGTTAAGTGCCCACATGTATTTTGTTTAGTTTACGATGCGGTTGGCCCCATAGCAACTCCGCCCCCCACTTCAAGCCACTTGAAATACATAGAAACCTCATAGACCTTACCTTACCATAGAAACCTTTCGTTGCTTTATAAACTCTGCTAACACAGTGGACTCCATCTCCATTCTGCCACATCATCCTCTGATAGTGAAAATCGCACTTGGCAGATTTTAGCGCTTATCTTATTTCCCAAAATCTAAACTCAGCAATATGTGGTAAAAAATAAATATTGCGATGTGCGATGCGAGTGGGTCACAATCGCATAACACACTTCACAAGTTTTATTATTTAACCCCTGTTCTCATAACAAAACCTAAGATTTGTGATTTGCGATGTGGTCGGTCCCAGCTTACCTACCAAGTCACATCTCTCTCCCCGCACTTCGTACTTCATGTGTTTTAGAGTTTACATTCTGCTGCTTATAGAAAAACCTTCTAACTGCAATTTGCGATGTGGTCGAGTCCCACCTTACCTGCCACATCACCTCCCTTTTTGCATCGCATCGCCAATCCATTTTCTCTTGTCATAAAATATAAAGCATGTGATGTGCGATTTTCTATGAATGTAATAAAGTTCA